>JALXJV020000014.1:20679770-20915775 GCA_024633595.2 Lepomis macrochirus | reverse complement strand
CACACACACATACTTGTTTTTCTATTTCGGTGGGGACCTGCCAAATACAGGTGCCCGATGGGGACAGCACTTTTGATTGAAAGAAATGGCATGGTTTTAACTCCCAATTTTTTGTGGGATTTTTTAGATCACAAAAATCAGCGTGCTCATCAAAATTTCTAAAATTTCTGAGGCTTATTTTTGTCTGGTTTTTCTATTCGGTGGGGACGGCTCCCATTGTGTCATATCACTACCCACCATCAGGGGGTGCTATTTTAAATTCTTCTGTAGAAATGAATTTGTATACATTTACAAGCCTTTAAGCTAAGCAACAGAGGGAAGGTTTAAGGAATGAATTAAAAGCTGGATTAAGTTTGTAATTTACTGTTATGTGCTTAACCTCTACTATCACTGCACTACATAATATAAATTTATATAATTTTAATTTCCAGTGTAATTTAAGTTTTTAAATCAAAAAATGCAACACAAATTTATATGTATGTGAATCACAGTGCATATATAATGTGACACATGGATGTTGTGCAGATAAAAACATTTCATTAATAAAACAAATGCTTAACATCATGTGGAGAGAACAGGCACAGAAAAAATAGATACCTGTTCAATCAGACAGCAACAGTGCACAAATCTCTAAGCTTTTTTTTGTTTCACAGTTTTGCCTTATAAAGGGCCAGTGCAGTTTTATATATAAACCCCCCCCCCTCCCTCCTTTTGACTGCGGTTGGAGTCTCATTGGACTTAAGAGACTGGGCTTTCCCAGGAACCTTTCCAGAGCTGATGTAGTCCATGATTCTGGCTGGATTTCTTCTTCAGTCCACTTCTTCCTTTCTGTTCGTGATGACTCTGAATAAAAGAGACAGTAATTTAATATTCTTAAAAAGAGGAACCTAAGGTTTGCATTCAGTGTGGCGTGACCAGCCTAATGAGGCTATGACCGCCATTCCTGCCTGTAGTAGCATTACACAGAACTTACAAGTATTAGTAGAACAACCTGTAGTAACACAAGTTTTGGAGCAACAGTGTCAGCAATACCAGAAATGGTAGTAAAAATACAGAAGTGCTGGGGTGATTCATCCATGTAACTGATGCCATCGATTACAAAAATACAGCAATTTTCAGTGCTGCACCAAATTTCAGCAGGGATTCCTAGAACAAGATGCAGCTAAAATACTTTGCCTTCAACCATCAAAGTTTGGGAGTCTTTGTTAGGGTTTTGCTAGACAGTTTTAGTGTGTTCTGTGTGGTTGGTATGGTGCTGTAGATGGTTGAGTGCCTACACCAGATAAAAGCCATGCACATATCTGTAATCGGGATCTGGCAGGCTGTAAAATGTGTATGAGAAGCAAGAATTAACGTTGTAACTATGATGTTGTGTGATAGTATATTCTTATAACAGATCAGTTACCGCGGTTGTGAGGTAACTGAGTGCGTCTATGCACTAAAACATGTTTCTCTTTTGCAGCATGTAATTAAACCTATACATTAAGTACTCAGATATTTTAATACATTAAAACCACCACAGGGTTCAAATACTCTGTTTAGTAGTAAGGACCTGCATTTTTAATACTTAAGTAAAAGTACAAAAGTATTAGCATCAAAATATAAGTACCAAAGGTGAATGTTGAAATAATATATATTACATTACTGGATTACAATAATTAATGCATTCAAATGTTTTGTCTAACACTGCAGCTGTAAAGGTGGAGCTCATCTTAATCACTTCATATTCTGCTGTGTAGTTTAATCTCTAACACATAATTTATTAGTTTATATTTTGTATCAATATTATGAATCTGCAAATTTATGGAATAAATCTAGTAGAGTAGAGTAAAAAGTACTTCAAGTAGCATAAAATTAAACTGTTTGGGTTGTTTTAAACATCTCGGGAAACTGTCAGGCTACTGTTTACAGACACTGTTACTAATTACTGATTTGTTGGGCCAGAATGCCATTTTTTGAGCTTCAAACCTCGATAGTAATCAGCCTTCTGACTGGCAAAAGGCAAAAAAGCAGGAACATTTACTGAGACCCCCCACACCCACCACGATCAAACTGGCAGCAGCTCTGTTATGATATCACGGATGGTAAAGCAAGACCCATGACAATAAGTTATTTGGTGGATGTGTTGCAGTGGAAATCAAAGACAAGGGTCTAATCCACTGCTCCATCGCCACCTCTCTATAATAATAACTTTGTACTCATGTGCTAATGTTCTAAAATGAAATAATTGAGTCTATAACTAAATAAGATAACTACTAACTTTCAGATTAGTTCAGTAGAAGTTAATAGATTATTTGTAATAAGTCAGAGACAGCAGCAAACAGCTGATCAGTCTCTGTCTGCTGATAAACTGTAGGAATAAGTTTTACATTTCAACTCTGGCAGCGAGCGGGCGTGTGCGTGAGACAAGAACAAAGCGACAGTTTCAGGTGAAGGCCAGTTACACGAAGCCGTTACCATGGTTACCACGCGAGCTCTGTCTGTTGATGATAAGCACAGAGCGACCCAGCGGATCCAAGCCCATTCACAAGAAATCAATTTATATCTTCCCAAAACCTTTAACATAAGGACGACAGCAAGTGTATCCAGGCTATGATCAATCGACAGCGTCCAAGTAAACAAATAGAAATAGCCTATAACAAGCAATAATCAAAACATGCCGAAATTATCCGATCCTTATGGTCAACTCAGTGTTGGGCAAGTTACTCAGAAATAATAGACCAAAAGCTATAAGGCTACCTAATACTTAGCCTACAGGCTACTCCTTAAGTATTAGCTACTGTACTTATTACTGGGTGATATAATGCCACTCTCTCCCAATGAGTCCAGCATCACTGGCAGTAGCCACCGGAGTTTCTTTCTGAGTTTCACGTTGCTGTGCTGCTTTAGCTGATGCTTCAAATAGCCTAGGATGGAAATGTAGAATTGTTTGCGGTTAAAAGCTTTTTGCTGGTCGCACAAATTTTACAACGGACCACAATGTTCTTTGCATCTTAGACTGTGTACACAATAATGCCAATAGCTACTTATAGCTGTCGAAAATAACTCTCTCTCCCTGTTCTCCTGTCTTCCTTTATTTTTTTGGCTAACAGCTTGAAAAACATAAGGCCCGGTGCCGCTGAGCTGCATCACACCAGGGATGGTGCGTTCAGTAGGGCAGCGTTACGTGGTTTAGTAACTGTAATAATATAATTGTTTTGGAAATAGCAATCCGTTATGTTAGTCTTTACTGGGAAAAGTAATATTACAATATCCTGCTCCTGTACCCCCCCCCCTTTTTATTACAGATTAATATTTAAATTTACTGCGGTGGCAGTGCTCTCGAAAGTTGTATTATGCAGATTGTTTAGGCGTCTGTTTATAAGCAGGCTGTCATTTAACAAGCTAGAAGCGATCTATCACGTGATAGATAGAACAGCAGAAGGACGATGAATTCCAGAAGTTTTGGCAATCACGAGTGAGGAAGAATCTGATGGAGATAACAGCAGTCATGAGAGTTTAGGAGAGAGCTCGGTTTCTTTATTCTCATAACGTAACCTCACTAAAAACAGCAAAACTTTGTTTTAACTTTGTTACAGCTAGCCTAGAAGACTCAAGTGCAGAACTAAGAGAGGGAGGAGTGGGATAAAAGAGGAATATGGGATGATGGGATCGGCTGGAAGAATAGAATTTTGCAAAACCTGGTTGGTGGCTTCTGTGCAGAACAGGAGGGACCGTAGCTAAGAGTCCAGAGTGAGAAAGGCTGAGCGAGCAGGTTCAGTAGCAAAAAAACCCTAAATAATTTAAAAAGATAATCGAATACCTACCCAACGGACACATTTTCAAACATTGGGGTCCTGCCCTGGTGATCTGTAGTATTAAGGCTTTCGTTTTGTATTCATACTAATAATAATAATAATAATAATAATTTTGCGTAGAAACGGGCGTGAGATTATGCTTACACTGTTCTCAGCGCCTGATTTATGAAGCTGTGCGTACCTTTGAAATCCAAGTGTACGCATTACCTGGTGTTGATAAATGCTGCGGCTGAAAGCGTGCGTAATTTTAATGAAATGCCCCAATTATTCAAGATTCAGGAGGCCAAACCCAGGAGTTCACGGCAGGTACTGACGGAATACTGACAAGAAATACACGGGTTGGAGCAGGAAATCCACAAGTTAAAACTTCAGAAACAGAATATTATGTTGTTTTGACAGATTTAAATAAAGATTAAATGTTTAGTTTCACTACTAGAGCCCCTCCCGGCATAAATGTTCAAAAATATTGTGCATTTTAAAATTACTAGGTTTTTCATTTGGAAACAATTTAATACTTTTTTATTCGATGATTTAAACTGGACACATTTTTTGACAAAATGTTCAGAACACTTAAAACTGGACACGAGCGGTCAGATGAGCCATAAACAGTTCAGGTCCAGCCGGAGACCCAGTGCTGGAGTCAGGGGGGGACCACCGCGCTGTCAGCCTCGCTGTCAGCCCCAGAGGAGGAGGCGCTCATCCCGGAGGAGCAGGGCACGAGCCAAGAGCCTCTCGCTGATCGTTTACTTTGATGAGCGGAGGACATACTGGACAGAATCGCAGGCGGTGTACCCCAGCGTGCAAAGCAAGACTTCATAATGTTTTGTGGCTGGCGCATGGACCGCGGGTCTGGACAGGCACGGACTGGATCTGACCATCCAGCGGTGTGACTTTTCTTTTATGTTCAGAGTGAAACATTGTCCAAACACAAGGATGAGCTGCACCACGTCTGTACCACCTGTTTGTGGAGCGCGTTCTGTGCAAACTACAAGTTTTGTCTGTTCCCAGAATTATAAATTGGCTACTTGTGCTGCTCCAACAGATAGATTTAGCACTGCTAAAACGCCCATCAAAGTTAAGTCCCAAATAAGCTCCAAGTGTCGGTGCTCGCTGTGCTGTCATAATGTAAATTTTGTCTTATAATAAATGCAGGGCTTTGTCGCGACATGTCTGTGCCCGCCTCACCTAAAAGGTGTGGGGTGTGTCCATTCGATCAGCCAGTCTCAGTGCTTCAAGCCATCCACTTATGCTCTTTGTTGTTTTAACATTTTTTGCTTGTAGCCTTTTCATTTGAAGATCCACATTTTATTAAAAGCAAACCCAAATAAAAGGCACCAAAAGCTACGATAAAATAGTCCAAATACAAATCAAAGCATGTTTTGACTGCTCAATTTAGGTTTTAGGTTCTAACTCAAAACTTAGCGTACATGTACACCACCTCCTGAGCTGGCGTAGGATTTGAGCGTGCCGTGCATAGCGTCCATATTAATAAATCTCAAAGTTACCGTGGTTTTGTGCGTACTCTGGAAATTTGGTGTATGCACTTTTGATAAATGAGGGCCAATGTGAAACTGTGGTGGTAAAAATAGAACCGTCACTTTAATGTAAGGTGAATGTGTGAATTAGCTTTGCCCAGCAGCTTTTGTGTCTCACTGAGTGTTTTCCTGCACGTTTTAAAGATGACTGGCTCTTAGTAAGGCTGCTACTAAAGTACTGTCTGAAGGATCCAGCACCACGTGAGAGGTAGTGCTGCTTAGCAGATGCTAATGACAGAAATCCAATTACTGCAATTATTGTAATGATATTTTTCAACACTAGTTAGACTTCTGTAGAGGTGGCAACATTTGGCTGTTACTCTGTATTCACTTTGTCCTTTTTCAGTAAAACCTGTGGCAGCGGTCTGCTGGCGGGAGCACGGTACTTCTAATGTTAACATGTGAAGTTTAACAAATAAACTTACATCTGCCCCGTTGGTTCTTCTGAGCTCAGGTACACTGTGTCCTCGTCAACATCAGCTGGAGTGGGGGTCAAGGACAATGGTACTGTCACTGGAGCACTTTCTGAAAAAGACATCAGAAATCAGTTATAAATGAAAACATAACAGAAACTACAACAACAGCTACGCACGACAGTAAGCGTGATCAGTAGAGTCGAGGCAAAGGGTCTGACCTGTGTGACCTTATTTGACAGAAATCTATGCAGAACATTTCCTGTAATTTCTCTAACATTAGGGGTGCGAATCTCTGGGCACCTCACGATTCGAGTTCCAGAGGGTGGGGACTGTGGCGCTGAAGGCTCGGAGTCTGGTGTGGGGGACAGAGAGCAAGCACTACAGACTTTTATGAACGGTCACACAGCGACCTACGCTGCACGTTTACTACCAGACTGAAACTTACTGCTAATATATTTCACCGCTAACTTTCACCGTCACGTTCCGCCGCTCGCTCTCTCTCACACACAGCTGCAGAGCGTCACCATGCTCGCAGTGTGCGAGTTAAAATAATTACTTGTGCATTCATATTAATGATTCTGTGACATTTTGGGGTGGTTATTCATTCCACAGCGGTGATGAATACATGGGGACACTGGTCTCTCTGTCTGTGTGCGCTCCTCAGGCGGTCCGGGCTAGCGCTTTTGCGTTCCGTCAACATTACGTTATCAATTAACATTTAAATAATCGATTTTTTGACATTTGTGCATCGATTAATAATCTTCCACGTCCGAATCGCGATGCATCTAAGAATCGATGATTTCTCCCACCCCTATCTAACATGTGTGGGCCTTCTTTATATTCAAAGCTTCTATTAAGTTTTTCCAATGAAGCTGAAAATGTTTGTGTGATTTTATGTCATCACCCTAAAAGAACTTAATCCTTGATCAGAATCCCAAATTTAGCTAAAGTGAAACCATACTTACTACTAATCAACAACAGGTTTACTAATCAGACAGAGAAAGGTAATGCCAGGAAACAGTCCTCTGTCCTCCAACAGTCTCCTGTTCTGATGATGTACGTTATAAAAGGTGTGGTACCACTAACTGTTGTTTTCAGGCTGCGATGTAAAATGAGGTCCCCCCACCTCACGCAAGTGACAACTTTGAGCGTGCAAACACAGAAAGCTGATTGTAAAAATGTTCACCATTGTGCTGTTAAATCCATGAATGTATTTAAGATTTTGTTTTGCATTTCTGATTTATTGGGGAGGACAGTGTAGAGAGACAGAAAGGACAGAGCAGAGAGAGTGAACGACACGCAGCAAAGGGCCGCTGTGACAAGGACCTATTGGACATGGTACGTAGGATGAACCACCTCAGTAAAGTAAGGACGGGGGTGCCATGGTGTGCAGTGCTGTATACTGTCACAGGTTATTGTTTTAATTATTGCTGTGCGTAGTGAGTGCATGGTCGAGTGATTCAGAGAGAGCGAGCAACAGAAAGTGACGATGGAAGCGAACAGAGTGGAAGAAAAGGTTAGCAGGAAGTGTTCAGTCTGGCACTAACTCCACAGTGTTGGTCACAGTGTGTCTGTTGTTCCCCTGCTGGAAAGGTAAAGGCAGCTAACATCTCCTCTGTGCTTCAGACTCCAGTCTGGAAGCTGAGCAAGAAAGCTAACAGTATGGTTTTTACAGTTAGCTACATATAAAGAAAGTAACATTAATAACTTGATCTCGCTGTCATTATTACCTACTTGTCCGGTGTTGAGAACATCAGGTACAAGCTTAGACTGAATTCTGTCCTGTACACATACTGCACCTCCTGATAAATAAAATATATTCTCTTTAACTGAAAGGATGGTGGTGAGCATGGCAGTTGAAAATACAAATATAAATATATAATAATGAATAATAATAATAATGAATAAATCACAGAACTATTTTCTCTACCTTTAAATTTAAGAGGACGAGTTAAAGTTAATGCTTTTGTTTGCATATTATTGAGGGAAGGAAACTGCTTCAGTCAGGTTTAAGGGGGACATCTTATGGTGCTTTCAGACCAAACACGAACCAAGCATTTGGGGCGGTGAGTTTATACAAAGTCAATGGAAAGGCGTGTGGAGCTGCGATTTCCTCTCGGTGCGGCATGGCGTGAAAGGGCGGTGCCAGCGAAGCAAAGGAATTCTCGAGATTGAAAATTTCTAACTCAAGCGAGAGAGTTGCATGACGCTATGTCGCTATAGCCTATCAGCGTTGAGATTGTCCGTAGGTCAGAGCGTTGTGTGCAGAGGGCCAGGCAGAGCGGGGATCAAAATCTGCTGGCTGGCGAAGAGCTGCTAAACCTGGGGAGAGGAGCAGGGAGCAGCGCTTCAAACTTTGGACAAATAAACAGGCGTGAGTCGGTAGTCGCAGTTTACTTCGCGGAAGGAGCTCAGAGTAAACTGCTTTTATTAAATTAGCTTTTCACTTTAGTTTTGGGATTTCAACGTTGATTCATCTTGACTGGAGCTTCTCAGCAGCTTCCGTGCACATCGGTTCCAGTGTTGTTGTTAGCGTCGTTAGCTCTGTCGGGACTACGACTTCATATTTATATAAAAACCGGACAAAGCTGGACGTTACTTGGAGAAAAAGCGAGGAGGCTGAACTACCTGGTGAGTTCAGAAAACATGTGTCTGTAACTTTATTCCAGCTGTCGTTGTACTTTAGTGTGACCAAGTTAGCATAGCACAGCCCTGATCGATCCGAACTCCATTCAGAAAACAAACAGTTTAGAAGTTGTTGTCCTGCTGTCTTGCTGACAGACCTGACAAAGCAGGAATTCATATTAGGGCTGAACGATTAATTGCATTTCGCGATTTTATCGCGATTTAATAAAAGCGAGATTTTCTAATCGCAAAGGCAGCGATTACACTCTGGGCACATGACACCCAAGCGGAAAACAGTTTGAAGAAGTTAATGCTTCATCTGCACGTTACGCTGTAACTTGCCTTCTTGTTATAAAGTGCCTTTAAGCTTGACAGAAGCTCAGGCTTCTTAAACTTTAATGTCACACTGAATGAAAGTAGCAGCCGCCACCGCGGGTAACTTGGTGGTGGGTGAATTAGTCGGGCCATCCGCGGCTTTGATGGACGGAAAAATGCACAACAGAAAGAGGCGTGTATTAAGGTAAGCGCATTGTGGCGATCGGCGCGCCTGCGTCACACACACAGCTACCAGTCAGCTCAGGAAATATCTGTAAATTGGCGTTTCAAACTAAACGCAGAAAGAGGCCCAGTCTGTCCCGAGTTACAGCCTGGTTAAAGCCGGTGCGCTGCTCACCACCATCGGAGGCTGCGGGGGAGGAGGGGGGACTCCCGGTGTTGTCGGAGAATTACTAAGCTATTAAGCTATAGTCTATTAAACACGAGAAGCGTCAGTCTGTTCTATTTTAGTTAGCCAACTTTTTAAACCTTAAACTGAGTATTTTTAGTTTGCTTACGGGGATACAGAAAGATGGACTCCAGGAGATTTGAACTGAGATCAGGACTCATTAATTGGTGGTTGAACTGTGGGTTTTGTATTGAGGCTTACTGTATAACACCCTGTGGTGAAAAGGTAGGCCGACCTGATGATATTATATGATATTATTTAATGCCATGACTTGACTCTAATTGTCTTTCTCATATTATTATAATTTGATATGTCTTATTGCTCATAATAATAATTCTACGTAATTCATCATAACACAGGCCTGAGCCACAAGAAAGAACAGTGTCAGTTTAATCTATCTAATATCACACTATACACTGATTTACTGCTTGTCCATTTTGAATATTACAGAAGGTAAAGAGCTTAAAAATTAATCGCAAATTAAATCGTAATCGCAATATTGGTAATAAAAATCGCAATTAGATTATTTTCCAAAATCGTTCAGCCCTAATTCATATGTTTAACAAATCTGCATCATGGTTATTTCGGCATCAGTTTGATCCTTTGATTACTATTTAAACAGCAAAATGTTTACTTTGGGTTCATACAGCTGTAGTAATGGCGAGTTGTGTTTATTAATGTTATTGCATGTTCTAATCGCCTCGCGTTATGTGTGAACACTTGCAGCAAATGTACTCACGCGAGTAAAGCTACATTAGACTCTGGCCTGGAGGAAGTCCAACAGATAAAGAGGAGGTGCGAGGGAAGCTACATTACGAGCTTTCCTTTTCTCCTTTGGTTGTGCAAAAAACGTGGCTTACTCTGGCTTATTCCACTAAAGTTACATGCCTTAGCTTTAAGAAATATTTTCAGCACAACAAACCTCATTATACGATCACGTCATCACGTCTCCCCTTTATCGTCTGTGCATTCAGAGCTGCCACCAGTGCATCCACAGCTTGGGCCATCCTCCTGTAAGCACAAGAGACAGTCAAACTTCAAGCTCCAACAGATTCCATGACAGTTTTAAGCTGCACTGGTAGAACTTGCTAATATACTGATGTAACAGTGTGACATAAATGTAGACATCATCTAGATATCGTTTGGGATGCTGGTTAACATAATATTTCGACTAGAACTAAATGCCATTTTCTGGCCCTAAAGGCTGCACTATAGTAAAAGAGAATTCATTAGAATATCCTCATTATGAGATTATCCACAATAACAATGATCATATCTCTGTGAATTACTTATGGAAGCACTAATCGTCATCTCCAACATACAAAACACATTACTGATACAGATATTGATTCAAAACAAATATGGTGCATGATTTTAGCAAGAGTGATATAGAAAATATTCCATGGCGGTTACTCTAAATAATTTTAATTACAATATCTGCATAGGTAAGAAAAAATACTACATTTTCAGTCAAACTTGGGTTTATAACAACAATGTGACATCAAACCTAAACTATTTTTCACTTCACCTCAGTAACTTTATTATGTTTAATTAATTTAATCTTTCAACAAACAATATGGACAACAGCACTGTGTTAATATGGCAATCACCAGCTTTTTCCCTCATTACCACTGAAACGAAATAGAGGTCTTTACTCAGGAGACAAACCTGTTCACCCCAGCAGCTAACGTTACGTTTGTTTACATGTGTTCAAGGGTTAGGGTAGGGGCTTCGGGGGAACGTGGCTAGCTAGCTAGCATTTCAATAATTTCAGTAACTTCAATAACTCAAGTCCTACCATTTCCTTCGGTGGTCCGCAGCTCTCCTCCGCAGCTCTCGGCCGGGCTCCTGCGCTCAGTGTCTGCGGCGCATCCCGGGGCCGTCAGCTGCCTGTCGCCTTCCGGTGACCAGGTGTACGGAGACTAAAATGAGCGCTTGATTTATGACACCGCGACAAACCGGAGTAACTCCGCTGATGACTGTTAGCTCTAAAGTATAAAAGGAGACACTGACGGGTCACCCTTGTATAAACCAACTGCAAGTTCACGCAGCCAGCGCGTGCCATAGACGTATAGGCGCGTGCTCAACTTGGCGCGCAGCCTGTCCCGGAGAAAAAAATCCCCTGATTATTTAGCGGGAACCGTGGGCGGGAACATTATAGCTGGCAGGTGGCCGACCAGCTGCAGAGGTGGGGGGCATGGTCAAGGTGGGGACCTTAAATTTCCGGATCTGTGTGTTATACTCTGAGACTGGGTGGAAGGACTGTACTCACTGATACATTACACAGATCCTGACTTTTAAAGTCCCCACAATGACTATGCCCCTCAACCACCTCTACTGTCTTGTAGCAAGAGCAAACTGTGGCTAGAGATGGTCTGCCATCCTGTTATTCTTGATCAATGGAATTCACATTCACATTTTTCTCTTTTAAAAACTATGATATAGCAAAGAACAATCTACTGAAACTAAGCATTGTTAGTCAGGAAAACAAATTATCTTTGGGACTCAGATCAATGATTTTGGACATCACTGACTCTGTGGGGAAACACACTAACTTACTTAATGTTTTTTTTGTCCACATCATAAATATGTAATATTGTTTTATTTGTGTTATTATATATAGTTAAGTCATTTTAGGGATCTCGGTCAAAAGCCAGAATGGCATCCCAGACTGGAAAAACTGCACCATCACTACTGATCTTCAAGACTATTTGAAGTGGGGAATTATCTTCTCTCTAAGGGAAATATTCTCTGACATGTTCAGGCATGTCTTGAAGTTGCTCTGCATTTTGTCATAATTTAATTTTAAAAAATTCAAAACTACATTTCTGTTAAGTAAATAGTCTCTGCTTTAGCAGGTAATTCGATGTGGTGTCACAGGTTTGCTGAGGGAAGGTGAGGACCCAAACGCAGGCGATGCAAGGCGAGAGGAGGATGCAGTTCAAACAAAATACTTTAATAACTCAAACTTAACAGGCTTACGTGGAAGCTTGGTACAAAAGTTCAAACAAAGGTAATCCAGAAGAATGTGAATCCAACACAAAGACAGAGTAATCCAAACAGGGGAACAAACCAGAAATCCAGGGAACATAGCATTAAGCAGAACACTCAACAAGACGCAAGTATGTGACAAAGACTGGAGACACAAGCAGGTGTAACCGGTTTCACCACCGAGTACGTACTGCGCGGTCTTGACTCGAACCGGCGACCTCGGGGTCGGGAGGCGGACACGCTGACGAGGAGGCTAAAACCCATAGGCCCTAGCATCGTCGCCAGTACGTCTCTTAAGGTGTCGGGGAGTGAGGTTTACTCACCGCACTGCCTCGCAGGCTTCCGTTACACAGGCATACATATACATAGGGACTAACGAGCAGGGCGGGAGCAGCACAGGTGAGGGGGATCAGGACTAACGAGGCAGGCAGAGAGACAGGATGGAAAACAGAGACATAAGCAGGCAGGCAGAGAGACACTCACAGATGCAAAACACAAGACCATACATTAACTGCAACTCAAGGTATTTAGTGGACAAGCAAGCAGAGGAATTACAGGAGGAACAGACACCAGCAAACAGATCACAAATAAACACCTACAAGGAACACAGACTGAAGCTGAGAACAAAACGGAACTCAGATTAGACACGGGCAAAATAACACACACACAGACCAGAAGTAAACACTAAGACATGAACTGAGACACAAAACTAGGAGCTAAGACACAGGGCTGAGATGGAGGGAACAATCTATAACACATGACAGGTTTCTACAAAGAGAGCTGAACAGAACCAGTAAATGAACAAGGGAATACACAAAGCTAAACAGAGAACACAAGACCAGGAGTAAACACTAAGACATTAACTAATGTACAGGACTAAGAACTAACTAAACAAGACTACATAGAGAAGCACAGAACCAAAAACAGACTTAAACAGTAAGGACATGAACACAGAAACCACATTGCTAACATGTAGTCCTTCCACCCAGTCTCAGCTGTAAAAAAAAAAAAAAAAACTAAACAATTTCTCATCTCATTTATTCATTCCACTTTTTAAAGCATAATTTCAGTAGATTGTTCTTGCTTTCACAGTTTTTAAAGAGAGAATGTAGGAGATGCAATTCCATTGATCAACCTTGCTAGCAAGAATAACAGGATGGCAGACCATCTCTAGCCACAGTTTGCTCTTGCTTACTGAAACAGTAGAGGTGGCTGAGAGCATAGTCATCGTGGGGACTTTAAAAGTCAGGATCTGTGTAACGTATCAGTGAGTACAGTCCTTCCACCCAGTCTCAGAGTATAACACACAGATCTGGACGTTTAACGTCCCCACCATGACGTCTCCTTCAACCACATCTGCTGTCTCTTAAGGGGAAACTCTGTGGCTTGGGCTGGACTGCCATCATGTTAATGCTAGCTAGCAAGGTTGATCAAGATAATTAACAACAGATACATTTCCTACATACGCTTTGTCTGTCTAAAAGCTAATGCTAATGCTAGCACATGCTTGCGTCAACAAGCATGAGGACATTGGCCGTGTTTCTAGCAACTGATCATTGCCCCACTTCTACAGTCAGCTAGCCTAGCTAGCTACAAAAAAATACAATAATCCATTGTAGTGAGGATACAGATGATTAATAGGAGCAGGGGCGGATTGGTCATCTGGCATTTCTGGCATCTGCCAGAGGGGCTGAACTATTTGTTTTAGGGTGGGCCGGTCAGATTGATATTAATATCAGTGTTCCCACACATCAGCATTACATTGGGCGGCCATTGAGGTACATTAATGGCTGTCAAACTATATGGCGACCCATATAAGCATTTTGCAGAGAAACACTGAGAGAAATGATCATCCATTATGTTATAAGACTCAGATGGTAGATACCTATTTCACAAGCACGGACCAGGTAAAGCAACAGTGAACACTTTGGTGCAGGTACAACTGGGTTTATTTGGTTTCGGTTTCAATTGGCTTCAATAACAAGCCTCCTCCAGCACACCGCGAGGTGAAAGCGGTATCGCTGGGTGGAAATTGCGAGTGCTGTGTAATTGTAGCCACTTTTCTGCTGATGGAGAAAGACAACAGGGTCAATAAATACAGGAGAGAGAAAGAAAGAGGTAGGGCAAGCCGCTGTGTTTGCAGCAGAGGTGTATGTTCTTGTAGGCTACCAGTGCTTGGAGGAAGGATGCTGCTGTAGGCCCAGCAGAGACAGGGAGGAGTGTGGTAGAGGTCACACAAAAATGTTTGGGTTATAATTAACTTTGCAAGACATGTTAAATTACAAATGAAAAAGCTTTGAAACAGGTTTATTTGCACAATAGGAAACATGCAATGCAATTAAAATATAGAAGAAACAAATGTGCATTGTCCAAGAAAGTTACTTAAGCAACAAAAAAACGTACTGATTACTGCATTATATTCCATTATAGTTTTATATTTTTAATTGTCACCCGCTACGTGAAATTTGTGCTGCCATTCATATAAAAAAAAGACATTTACTCCAAAGATTGGTGTAGAAAATGTTGCCAGAATGCAGGAAATTTATTTTTGTCCCAGTCTGCCCATGAATAGGAGATAAGCATGCAGATCTATGTGTTTGTTGTCACTAACAGACACTTCAGTCTGTAAATCCACACACTTCACTGATAAATCACAGAAGTGTAGAGTAACAACAGGCTGCATGAGCCCCAGCCAGGGCTTCAACCGGCATCAGTCTGAGTTTAAGAGGAGTAAAGAAGGACTGAGCAAAACTCTGCCTACAGAGTTGACGGCATTCCTCATAAGAAGCTCCACGTCCCACTACATTGTGCAAGTAGAGAATAAGCGCTCCCCATCAGTCCTGCTCGCCTCAGAGACACGCAGGGGCCCTGCTGAAGGAACCTCTATCACTCTCGGCCAACTCACAGCGCCATGTTCTGAATGCTGAGATCCAGATCTCACCACCTCTCCAGCCTCTTCTTAGCCTAGGAGGGTCAGGCAAGAAAGCCATTTAAGTTCAGTGGGCTCCTATTTCCAGCCTCCAGCTTCTCACTTGGTGAAAACACCCTCCTCTCAGTCTGTGTCAGCTACATGTCTTCTTCCTCCGCCTTTTGCTTTCAGTCAACATCACGTTATCAATAAACATTCAATAATCGATTTTTAGACATTTGTTAAACAATTCATAATCTTCCACGCCGCATCCACGATGCATCTAAAAGTCGAGTATTTCTCCCACCCTACTCTTTAGAGCTAAAGACACTCCTGATAAGCATGAAACAGCTTTTCTTCATTTTAGTAGCCGGCTAGGCTAACTGACTGGCTAAACTTAGTCGCTTAGTTCTGAAAACATTGAGGTGATTAGGCTATTGAAATAATATGATCAAAACACTATACAAAAAAGAACAGTAAATACTATTAACCGTATGTACAAAACTTACTGTGAAAGGGGCTGGAATAAGAATGCTAACATTTCTCTTCCTTATTTAGCCACTTTCACAGTTAGCTTTGTTACTCTGGTTTCTGGTTCTGTGATTTATCAGTGAAGTGTGTGAATTTACAGACTGAAGTCTACGTTAAATACAAAGTCTGCATTGCCTGTGTCATATGAAACGTCTGTATCCTCACTACAATGCATTTTATGTATTGTGCTGCCTTTGCCTGCCTATTCTCGCTGCTTTCTCTGGATGATATTGTGCAAAACCACATCCACCCAGCTCCTATGCCATGTCTGACATCAGTTACCTGCTCTGTTCCTTATGGGGGACATACTAACGAACTGCTAGATGGCCTGAAGTTTTTATTTTCACTGAGTGCGAACTACTGTAGAAAGAGCTGTTTTTTGAGCTTATACTTTCACTCAACGGGCAGAGCCAAGAAGGCAAAACTTCAACAACAAGCCACTACACTTTCACCACAGAACAAACACTCTGAATACATATAACACACTTATTTCTACTAGAAGAACTTAACTCACAGCATTTAAATATTTCTAATACTGCTACTGGAAATTTTTTTCATTCACTAAAAGGAACTAACATTCACTCACACTCCACCAATGGCCAAATTATAATGATAATAATGTTATTATAAATAATATAATAATGGACCATTAAAGGGGCATTATGGAGTTTCCTCGCGGCCACTTGCTGTGCGGTTTTAAAGCGTGTGCTTCGATGCAGCGTGCTCGCTTGAACTCATGGCGAGCATAATGCAAAACACAACCGCTTTCATACAGAAATCCTGCAATAAACACAAGAACAGCAGCATGCAGGCTGTGGCTTTTCACTCAGACATGTTCAGGCTCTGTTAATTCAACATTCCCGTCTCAGAGGCGAATCAACACCGGCGCCGTAGCGTTACTTCATTCAGCGCAGCAAGACACCGGCATATTGTAACAGTACTCCGAAAAAGGCAGAGTGATAGCGGCTATAGACAGACAGAGCTGGGAACTCCCACTGCAACCTTACAGTAATAGTTTTATCAGCTGCAAGTTGAACTAATCCAGGCTCGTTACATGATCGCGGTACATTTACTGCATTTAGCCGACGTGCTACATCGTTAGCTTCGCCTGCTGCTTTCAGTAACTATCTTTACTATATGTGAATCTGTCACGGAGGCTCAGCAATGTCAGCACAGCTAAATGTATTGGATGATAACGAAGCGGACAGTGAGCTGGACTAAATATTATAACGAGATTGTGTCACACACAGTCAGACTGCAGTTAAGTAATTTTACTGTAAGTTTGTTGGTGGCTCTTCCTCTGTGGTGTATATTACGTGGATCATGTTAGTTACAGGAAAGAGAGGTGGAGAAGCTGTGGAGCTGAGTATCGGTAAAACCACAATAAATCTAAATTGAACATTATGAAGCAAACAGAGCCAGGTACGAGCTACTGTAGCGTTGGCTGGCTGCTCCTGGCTGAATCACTAGGCTGGTAATCAAATCGCTCCACATTTGCTTTTCACCATTACATCCTTTTTTGCAGGCAAAATCAACAGTTTGACATAATACCAGTGGTACACAGGATGGTAATATGGGTCAGCGTTAGTTGATGAAGTAATGTGGAAAACTGCTTGGCGTTAGCCGGCGAGCTAACGTGACTTTCTTTGTGTTTCTCCAGCTTTACAAATGCTCACTTTGTTCTTACTCGACATCTTCTGAACCCGTTTGGTCTGATGGGCTTCAGCACATAAACCTTTATGTCGTTTTATATCCTTACGTGGAGTCTGTGTTTTGCTGTGAGATGGTTGTTTTATGGTGTTAGTGGACTGCATGTCGTTGCTGCTGCTGCTGTGTTGTCGCTGTAGACAGAGAGGCTCGGGTGCACGCTCCGGGCTCAATATTCTATTCAACACATTAAACGCAGAATAGTGGCTGCTGCAACAGTGAAAACAGTGGTGTGCTTCATTTCTAAGTGAGTTTTAATTTGACAATACGGCAATGAAAATTTGATTGATTTTATTGATAAACTTACATACAATCCCTTTATCACCTTTATTAAACAGTATTTACATGTTCAGTGGAACAAAATAAAACAACCAGTAAAGATGGAAAAGTTAAAGTGTACTTCACAGAGGTGATTCATTGCTTGAAAGAATATGCTAGCTATATATATATATATATATATATATATATATATACACATAGGTGTATATATATGTGGTGTGAGGTATATATATATATATACCTGACACACACACTTTTTTGTTTAATTTAAGTACATGACAGTAAGTAACAAACAGTAACTGGAGATGACTAAGATATTCAGGTGAATGGTTTAAAAATGGAATCAGGTATAATGAAAGCCAATTTATAAAATTCACGAAACAATATGTGGCCAAAACATGTTGACACAAACTATACAATCATAATAAAGACGAATAAACAAAATATATGAAAACAACAAATTAATTATTAAATAATAGTTAAATAATAGTTATTAATTGTACTTTATAAATATACATTTAAAATGTACAATGTTAAATATGATTATTTGTGTGTTCAATGTATTAATTCATTCATGTCTACAGGCTATTTGGTCAAAAAAGACACAAAGGTTAAAATTTATTACCAAAATGTAATACTATGTTTGACCATTAGAGACCGCTAGAGAGTGGGCATATAGCGACACACACTTCCGGAACAGGCAGCCTCATGAGGACTGCAATACCCTGTGTGACCATCAGGGGCGCCTAGAGATACACACACACAGGTTTTTTGTCTTGAAATTGATCTCATGGGGACTTGTTAGAAAACTGCATGGGGCATGTTCAAATACTGTTTTGCAGCTGCTGGTGGGGCTCTCCCCGTGGGGACCTCAATTTAGGTCCCCACGGGGAAACAGGTCCCCACCGGTAGGTGGGGAGTCAGGTCAAAGTCCCCACCGGAATAGAAAAACAAGAACACACACACACACACACACACACACACACACACACACACACACACACACATCCACACACACACACTCACAAACGCTTGTCCGTCCCAGTAGTGTCATGTTTCTGGATGTCAGCATTTACCAGGCCAGGGGCCAGACATAAGGTCCATAGAGGAATGTGCGGCAGCCTGTCAGCACAGTAGGATCAGTCAGTATTGATCTCAACACGACATGACCCAAACTGTATGTCTGAACCACTATCTTCTATTACCAGAGTCCTGGAAGAGCAACTGCAATAGAGATACATCAAGAAGGCACTTAGCAAAGCATATCTGATGTTTTCTTGATGCACCATGTTTGCAAGACTCTCATCTGGGTTACATGAAGGACTGGTGAACTGTGGGCATAAGCTATTTGAAAAGTTGCAGTCCAGACAAACAATTTCACTTACTTTGCATGGCAACAGTGAAATTCAAACTGGCATTCATATTACAGTAGTGTGTGTGTTATGATGTCCAAACTAGGACCTTTTTTTCCATTTTATTAATAATCTTATCAGATTAAAAAATATATAATAAAAAATAAACACAGTTTTAATGAAGCAAATGTTTGGCAATATTCTTACTTGAAGAATTTGTTGATCATCAGACAAATTTTCTGTATAAAACAATTAGCTCATGAATTAACCAAAACACTTGGCATGGAGAACGGCATGAAACGCCCAGGATCAGATGATGACTTTGATCCAAATATTAATCACAAGTGTGAAAATATGACACATCTGTTGGTAATTTTTGCTTATCTACGTAGACACAATCATCTTTATTAATAGTCAGTTATTATTCCAAATGAGGAAAGTTTTAACCTGTGTGTGGGTATGCATATGAGAGAGTGAGAGAGACGGAGAGAAGAGAAATCTTGCTGAGGCGGCATTTGTCAGGTAAATGGTGACGACGACAGCAATAAAATGGAGATACTAATGGCCATGAAGGCAATAAAAGAGTGTGTGAAGTAGCCTTCCCAGCAGACTTGGGGGCTGAGGTGGTACTAAGACTAACTGCTTCAGAATGATTATGGCTGTCATTACAACGCCTCTGCATCTCTAACAAGGATTATTGTACAGAAAAGGACGACCCAGGAGACACTTAAATCAGTGTGTATGTGTGTACAGTAAGTATCTGTATCCAAGTGTGTTTTATGTTGCAGAATCAAATTGTCTGAGCTCCTATGTGTTTTATGTGTGTTTGTAGCGCTCTCTGTTTTTCAGTAAGCGCTCTCAGCAGTGTGTTTAAAACCGACAGCGCAGGGGAGAAAGCCTGGGAGCGATGTGTGCTAAAAGTACATGTCATCTTCAATAAATGATGACAGAGTTCACAGGTCTACAACTGCATCCTGTTCCCTGTACCACTGTAGGCAGCAGCATTATGTAGCACACAGAGTGCCTTTTCACAATGGCAATGAAACATTACTCTATTCATTACGAACTGTGTCCACTTTGCCAGATGTCTGTTTGGTAGGCTAGATGAGCTCTCACAATCAATCACAAGTCACAAATACTATTTAGAGTGACATTTGTCAGTTTCAGAGCAGGGCTGAGCATGCTAGACAGTTAATCTGGTGGGATGCGCTGAGAAGACTTGTGAGGCACCAGATAGCCACCTTTGGGCTGACAGAGCCTCTTCTTAGAGAGCCTCATCTTAGCTCTGTCATTCTGCCCATGTGTCATCGCTATCCCCCCCTTTTTTTTACTTTGTATAGATTGTGTACACTGGAAAAGCTCACATACAGATACACAGGCACATTGTGTGACAGGAGGGCACACAATGATGGGAACCTTAAACAAATAATCAGGTACCCTAGCCATTTTGTGTGCATGCTTATAGATAGACAAACTCACACAGGCATGTCACGCCAGGAAAAACACAAACCAGTTTAAACATACAGTCTGCACTTACACACTGCCAAACTCATCAGAGTTTATATCATCTGGAGGTCTTTCAATTTTGGAAAACATGTAGCTGATTCAAAAGGGACCGATTGAGCTCTTTGCCAGTATGTGAGCATGAGGCGGATGCTCTGGTGGTTTTTTTTCTTTGTTTTTTTGCTCTCTTTCTGTAGGGAAGAGAGAGAGTGTCTGTATCAGACCTAGACTGTGATTCATTTCAGTTCCTGGGGCCTGGTCCTATCTGCTCTTGTTTACTGTGTGCAGTTCTGATAGCATCTGGACAGGAGGCAGACTTAATTGTTCTAGTGTTGCCTGTAATTCTTTTGGCTCCTGAGATCTGTTGCAAGGACAATTCAAGAATGAATGAGGGTATCATCTGTTCAATGAATCTCTATTTACATCATATAGATGGAAGAGATCAGACTGTTTCACTTAGCACCCATCTGCTTACCTATCTTTGAAGATAAAAAGCAGACAGCTGCTTTATGTGTTTTGAGATACAAAAGCTAATACATTTCTTACATCTTTAGATATAGTTAGCAGATATATGTTTATGTTAAGTAGTCAAGATAATATGCAAGAAATATATACTCGCCATCCACTTTATTAGGTTCACTTTGCTAGTGCAGGGTTGACTTCAGAACTGCCTTAATTATTCATGTCATACTTTCAATAAGGTGTTGGAAACATTCCTCAGAGACTTTGGTCCATATTGACATATCATGACACGGTTGCTGCAGACATGTCGACTGCACATCCGTGATGCAAATCTCCTGTTCCTCCACATCCTAAAGGAGTACAGTGAACTCATTGTCATGTTCAAGAAACAAGTTTGAGTAGTCATCAGATGATCAGTACACTGTGGTCATAAAGGGATGGACATTATCAGCAACGATACTCGGGTAGGCTGTTGCTTTGAACAATGTTAAATTGATACAAAGGGGTCCATAGTGTGCCAAGACAATCTCCCACACCATTACACCACCACCACCAGCTTGAACCGTTGATACAAGGCAGGATGGACCCATGCTTTCATGTTGTTTACCATCTGAATGTCGCAGCTGAAATCGAGACTCATCAGACCAGGCAACATTTTTCCAGTCTTCTATTGTCCAATTTTGGTGAGCCTGTTTGAATTGTAGCCTCAGTTTCCTGTTCTTAGCTGACAGGATTGGCATCCGGTGTAGTCTTCCGCTGCTGTAGCCCATCTGCTTCAAGGTTCCACGTGTTGTGTATTCAGAGATGGTATTCTGCATACTTTGGTTGTAACTAGTGGGTATTTGAGTTACTGTTACCTTTCTGTCATCTCAAACCAGTCTGCCCATTCTCCTCGGAACCCTGGCATCACCAAGGCATTTTCGCCCACACAACTGCCACTCACTAGTTTTTTTCTCTTTTTCGGGCCATTCTCTGTAAACCCTAGAGATGGTTGTGCATGAAAATTCCAGTAGATCAGCAGCTTCTGAAATACTCAGACCAGCCCGTCTGACAACCAACAACCACGCCACTTTCCCCTTTCTTCACCATTCTGATGCTTGGTTTGAGCAAGTTGACCATGTGTACATGCCCAAATGCATTGAGTTGCTCCCATGTAATTGGCTGCAATTAAACAGGTATACCTAATAAAGTGGCCGGTGAATGTATATTATTACATCTTTTTAAAAATGGAAATGGCAGCTACACAGAAAATTATCATAATTTTGTTTTTATATCATTTGAAATTGAAAGTCTTGTGCTGTCTGTGGCTCAGGAGATAGAGTGGGTTGTCCACTAATCAGAAGGATAGTGGTTCGATGCCAAGCTCCTCTTGTCTGCATGTCGAAGAGTCCTTGATGATACTGAACTGATGTCTCATTTGTGTGTGAATGTGTGTTAATGTTAGTTCCATACTGATGTGCAGTTGGCACCTTGCATGGTAGCCTCTGCCATCAGTGTAAGACTTTGTGTGAATGTGACGTGTATTGTAAAGTGTTTTGAGTGGTCATAAGACTAGAAAGGTGCTATATAAGTACAGCCGATTTAACATTTGGGGTTTGGACTCAGCAATCTGGACAAAACAAGCAAGCTGAAGACAGCACCTCGGGCCGGAGTCTAGGCTCAATGATTAATCAATAATCACATCACAATATAATCATAGATAGATAGATAGATAGATAGATAGATAGATAGATAGATAGATAGATAGATAGATAGATAGATAGATAGATAGATAGATAGATAGATAGATAGATAGATAGATAGATAGTGTTCTATACATCCACACATCCACACAAACCAATAAGCTCACTGGACCCCCATGCCACGTTCTGATTTAGGAGTAAATGCAGCACCATGTTCCCTGTTGTGATAGTGATGGGAAGCACTGTGCCTGCTGCTGCGCAGTCCTCGTTTCTCAGCTCCGGATTCCGGGTTTAACAGAGGTGGACGTGGGGGCACCAATAGAGGGGAGTAGGGGAATCATAGGCTCCTCCATCATCTGGTTTACCTCTCAGTGTCTCTCCATCAGCTTCACACTCTGAATAATGATGTACCACTCCTTCTCTCTGATTACACTCCCCACACAGTAACCCACTGACAGACCACACATCTCTCTCCCCTGACTATCTCTAGGCTCCACTGCAGCACTCTTCTGTTTTTCCCTTTCTCTGTGACTCTTTCTTTTTTGCTTGTTTTCAGTGTGTATTTCAGATTTGATCTTGATCGTGATGGAACACACTCATAATCAGGATTGTCACGGGGAAAAAACAAGGATAAGAGAATATAGAATAATTTTCCTGTTTTGTCACCTGGAAATTCATTGTGCACAGTCCTCTCACAGACACAGCTGGATATTGCACCATGTCCCTCTTATACCTACAAGTGCAACCACCGCCCATCTGAACCTTTACACCCACATTCCTTACCCTTGCCACCTCCAGCGGTCCATTTTTACAAGAGATTCTTAATTTATCAGTTGTCTTTTGTATGAGTTAGAGGTAGGAGTTTGATTCTATTCCCAGTGTCCAGCAGGTTTGTCAGTGACAGCTTTATTCTGAATTACCAAGTGTTCCCCAGCCCTCAGAGAGATGCCAGAAGGGCTGGATTCTCTTCCTTCCATACAGCAGCCATAGCAAAATCGCATCCCTATTCCTCGAGGGCAATGACAACTGACTAATAGGCAGTACCTTCCACTTGTAGCTACTTATTGTTGCATGCACACTGTGTGTTGTTGGGAAGAGGTGTGTTTTCACTCGAAGAAAAGAGCTCCACTGGGGCCATCTTCAAGTTTTGCCAGTAGTAATTGGTACTTAAGATTGGAGTGCTGCTAAGCAACATTAATTGGGAAACAGTCTCAGTTGGCTCAGCCATGGCATTACATTTTATCTGGCTGATAGCACTGATGTTGGGTTTGCATATATTTTAACTGTCACTGCCCTTTCCTGTATGTCGCTTATTCAATACTTTTAAATTGATTTGTAATCGGTTTTAATTATGGCTTTCTGAGACATATTAAATGATCATGCCAGTGTTTTTGCATTAACTGTTTACATAACATATATTTTGTCACTGCAGACTATTTTTAAAGAATTACATAGTTTTAAATATTTTAATTGTGTTTTACAAACCTTGGTGGAAGCCAGTGCTTTTCTGTTTATTTCCCTGCAATGTGACAATCATCTTGTAGAAATAATTGAAACTTGCTTTACAGTAGCTTAGTGATCTACTGGAACCTTCATTGTTGCTTGTATTGTTTTCAAATGGTTGGTTACCATTGGTTATCAAAACTAAGCTTATTTTATACCCCATTTCCAGATCTCACTTGATCTTGAATATATAATAACCCTAAATCACTAGTATCACAGATTTCTCTTGACATGATACTATACCAAAGATGTTAGATGTAACGTGTTGTAACATTTTAATCTGATATCAACAGTGTGTTCACTACATTCTTCATACAACCTTCATTGTGAAAGGATCATTTAAACGCTTTGTGTCAAAAAATGTCTCCCAGCTTCATATAATAATCTGATCTTTCTTCACCTGGTGAGGCAGAGTGAATGAAGGTTTGTGAGAGGTGACTGCATTGTATACTAAATATAGTATACCCACAGGGCATCATAAAAAATAGCCGCAGCCTACTAGCACCACACCTACCTTTTCGCTAACAACAAATCACTAAATCTTCATTTGGTAATTGAGCCAATGACTAATCCTGTTGTGAGCCATATCAATTAGATTTTTCTTCTCTACTCATTCTCCCTCCAGCACTTTAATACAGTAGTCGAGGCCTATTGTCTCCTATCTCACACACAAAAATTCTGGACTATAACAAGAAATAGCTATTTGGCTGATATCGATGTGGCCTTCCCTCCTCCCCTTCTCCTTCCACACAAACTCACCATTTACGGCAGCATAAACAATAGTGCTGTTTTCATCTTCTGTCCGGCTGTGAAGCAGCTGAATGGACAGATCAATGATTGTATAAAAGCCGTTTATACTTTCTGCTCCCAGTGTGTGTGGATGTGTGTGTGTGTGTGTGTGTGTGTGTGTGTGTGTGTGTGTGTGTGTGTGTGAAGCTCACCCTTTCAAGTGTATCGACAGTATGTATTGCACCCAGTAATTATGGCACAAAGATACACTCATTATGTCTCTGTAAGAGTGTGCCACTGCTCCAACCCACTGTGAAGGGAAAAATCAGATTAAGTAAGCAAAAAACACAAAAACAAATGAGCACACAAATTACGCTTCTACAGTTCTTTATTCTGTTATTCAATATTACCATTTAAGTGTGAAAATCCAATTCAGTGTGACTGGGGACTTGGTTTTCTAATGTAATTTAATTTATAATGGACTGTGTTGGGAAAGGACTTTTTAACTTATATATTGTAGTAACCTCCCAGTCAGGTTTGAAGCCATAAGCCAGCACTGAATGGTGCCCCCCATATTTTGATTTTCTGCTAATGAAAAGCCTCACTTTTTAGTTCAATACTGTAGCACAAGAACTTTAAAATACAAGAGTGGGCAAAAAGAAAACTATGAAAAAAATATGTGTGTGTTGTGTGTGTGTGTTTTGTGTGTCAGGGGGTAGTCTGTAGAGCTTGGGGCATTAATCACCCAAAGTCCTCCCTCATCTCTGACCCTGCTATTTAATTGCATCCGCACCTCCTGTTCCACTCCTGCCTCCTGCTGTTTTTCGTCACCTTCCTCTTCAAATGCTTTTCCTAAATTACCAATGCACATATAGGCAATGATACTGACCAAGTTGATGATTCTAAGCTGTTTATTTTCCCCTGCTTGCTGTTTTTTTCTACCCTCTCTTATTCAAACAACATCACTGTTCACCAGGTTTTCGTCATAGATGCAGTGTCAGAAATAGGCACCCACAACCCACCAAATCTGGGTAAATTGTTGACAGTGAAATCGTCAGGCCACCCTCCACTTTGGCAGGCAGGGAAAGTGCACACATGTATTAAGGTTAGCATATTGTAGCGATCGACACACGTGCCTGCATCACACAACACACAAACCCACCAGTCAGCTGAGGGAATATCTTGACACAAGCTTTTGGGGGGGGGGGGTTGGTATGCCAAAATGTTGTATTGAAAATTAGTATTTAGTTTGCTTGCTGGGATCCAGAAAAGGAGGTTTTTTGTTCAGATATGGACTCTTGTGGCGATCTGAACTAAGATAAAGACTCATTCATTGGTGGTTGAACTGTGGGTTTTCTATTGAGCACTAACTGTTTAATGCACTATGGTGAACTATGTATTTCTTCTCGTCTGTAGATGCGTTTGAAACACCTGGTTGTTAGGTAAGGTGGAATGATTGTCATGTACTGAAACACATACAATATGTTAATGTTTTGGTGTAATATTGAAAATTGATTAACAACATTATTTACATAAAATGATGTGACAGACAAAAACAATGCTTGCCTATCATAGTGGCAGGCAGTTAAAAAAGTAAATTTCAGACCCTGCCTAGATGTCATGTTCACATTTTCTTACCTGCCATTCTTAACCAGTAAGTCCCTTGTCTGATCTGATATGAAATGGAAGGAGACAAATAAATTTGAGTACTTTATATTCACCTCATCATTGGGCACTTTGCCTTTTGCAATACCCAGTTGATACTGATTTGCAAATATTTAGTCTCAATGTGTTGTCTCTCTTTGTCTTTGTATAAAGATAGGTGACAAATTGAAGGTAGAATAACTGAGAAGGCGGAAAGCTGAGTGGAGAAACATAGCTAGTGGAGATGCTTCCACACAGGACACCAGGGAATTGAAGTATGTATGTGTGAAAATTATGTAAACTATAAGCTACAGCCTTTGCAAGTACCAGAACACAACTGAACAAAGAACATTGTATGGGAGGTGTTCGACCGCTTGCCAGCACCACTATCATGCACTTTAATGAAGGGAATATATTTTGGAAGAATGGTGCTCATCCCTCCAGAAGAATTCAAAGACTTAGAATCTATGCCTTGGGCCATTGAAGCTGATCTGATGTACTAGCCAAACAAAAATTGTTTCAAAAATACAATAATGTAGCCCTGTTTTAAGGCTGCACACTTTAAACATCTGCAGAAAAAGGCTCGAAGGGTGAGTAAGGGAATAAAATAAGTTAGGGTTGGAGCAAGAGGCAACATGTGTAATGAGCGAAGGTTATGTGTACAAAATTCTTCAACAAAAATGTATTATTTAGGGAGCAATGTGGAGAGAAGCTTGTATGCAGACTCAGTTGCTTGGCTGCCAGGCAAGCAGGTGCCACAAGCTGGGTCAGAAAGCTTGTTCTGGCAGAAGCAGATAGTGCCACCTCCTCCACATGTCCTTTCTCGACTGCAGCCAATACTGGAGTAAGCAGGATCTGGGACCCAACCCATCAGACATTAACACCGTCTCACACTGTCACACCTGATCCATGTGTGATTGACAGTTGTTTTTATGTTTTTTTAAGTGATGTATGCAGCAATTATGTCTGATTTCCACTTTCAAAGTCACACAAATGTTTAGCTTGTTTTTACTGAAGTTCATCTCAGTAAATGGTGGAGTCATGTACTGTACAGTATCATGAACACAAAACAAGGGCTGGCTGTTGAATGGTTGAAGTGCATGGCTCAGTTCCAATTACAATGTCAGGAGCCTGCAGGCAAGGGTCATGTAACAAAATGAAGGGAAGTGATTTACATTATCAGGACTATGCAAAGTTGTGTCTTAGCGGAGGTTTGGCATGCAGACAGGGCCTGAGGCTGTCTGACCCCAGGAGTGGGTCGTTAGATCCAAACCAGTCAGAGAAAATGTAACGGAACTAATAATGACGAATCCTACTGACCTCGAGCCCTCAGCCTTGCAGGCGAGAGCAAGAGCGATGACTTAGCCTTGACTCAAATGGTCAGCCTTGGAGAATGTTTGAATATACAGCCAGCTTCCTAATGAGCAGCCTAATGAGGCACTGACAGGACTTTTGTCTCGTACTGTGCTGTTGTTCAGTAAGTGATCGGTTGTGACAGAGGGAGAACACCGAATGACTCAGGGAGAGACTTGGCAAGATCTCAGTGATTTATATAATGATAAACTTTTCTCTTCTTAATCTTGACATCATTATTCATATTAGCAGTGTGATGTGAAATGTGACTTAGTTATTAAATTTGATATATATATATATATATATATATATATATATATATATATATATATATATATATATATATATATATATATATATATGAGAATTGTTCAGACAGGCGCATTTTGCTATTGTCTCATCCAATGTTGGCATTTCCATCCCCGCTGACACTGTTGTTGTGCTCTGTTGTCACAGATCTAATTATCTGTTTTCAAAGCTTTGCATTTTATGATTTTTGCTTATTGTTTTTCTACCCTACACTCCTCCCTCCCCACGGTTGTGTGAGTGTACCATTAAGTGTTGTCTTCACTGGTTTAGTCGTAACTAAGCATCTGCCGGGTATCTGAAGCACAGCATGGGCGTTCGCAGTCACAAATCACATTCCAGCAGGACTTAAAATAAATTAGGCTCAATCTAACCCGTGGAGAACACATTTAGTATTTGCAGTGTGTTTGTTTATTTGTTTGTCTAATGTTAAACAGCAGTGATAATTAGTACCAATCGTTGCTTTGATGGTTTCATTTCGTTAACTTTTCACAGCTCAAATTGCAGCCTAATAACAAAATGCAGGTTTCTTATCTTTATTTTCTCCACAGTGGTCAAGGCCAACTCACTGGGGTCCACATATAAAAACAATTCTGTAAGAATTGTCTTTCACCTCAAATCCTTATTACATGTTCTTGGTGGGAAGCGTTCCTCTTTGCTGTAATTGCTCACAGTTTTCCCTAACTGCGGTGTAGATGGAGAGAAGCGGCTGAGGTTTCTGACCACTGACACTCTTGACAATGTGAGAGCTCTCTTAGCCTGTTAGCTGTGTTTGTAGTAATCAAACGGCTGTATCAAATGCTTTTTTGTCCTGTCTACGGCAGGCGCCTGGAGACTTGAGAAACGCAGTACTGTTAGCTTACAACCACATAGCCACTCTTCCATCATACTGTCCTGACACCTCCCTCCTCTTTCATGTGCCAAGAGACAGAGCTTTAGGCCAGGGCTGACAAAACGGCATCATTATCTTAGCGTTAGCGCCTGCCCACGCTCTGCCTCTCATTCATTTCACAGCTAGCCTCCTGGCCCCAGAGGGAGAGATAGATCATGTGGGCGAGAAAGAGAGAGCAATCGGAAGAAAGGTCTCTTCGTCTGTGATTCTACCTGTTCCCACTTCTTTCCCTTCTCTCCCCACTAGTTCCCATCTACTGCTCCCTCATACTTTACCAAAATGCATGATGCCATTATTAGGACTCCCGCTAGCACAGAAAGAAGCAGAGAGGGAAAAAAATGTTGCCAGTGAGAGAAGAGGTTAAGCTTACCTAGTGTTTAAGTCAAAGGAGAGACTGCTTTTCAAATTAATATGTGTTAGCTATTTATTGAGTTGCAACACAATCAATGTAATCATGCTCTTCACAGCTCAATGTCGCTTTCCTACAGAGTGACACGCATAGTTTATAAACACCAAAAGAAGATACTGTATTCTGTATGCAATCACAAAAGTGGAAACGCTTGCCAAATGTGTAGACATACTGAGCTAGGCGAGGCTTGTGGACTGATCATTGTCACTGGAGTAAACATGGGCAAGAACGAGAAAGGACAGGACACAGCAGTCGCAGCTCTTTAAATCCAGCGGTGAAGTCTGAATCATTTGCTCTTTAATGGCAATCATAACTCATTGTGCAGTTGTAATGTGTTCCACATTAACAGTGTGGGAGCTGGCTGTGGCTCATCTGTGCCTAATGCGCTATAGCTACAGGCTAAGAGCTCTCATCAAACACTGTTCAACTATTGCTTCCTACTCCTAAAGTCTTTTGTTTACTTTGTGCTGTCCTCACGCCTACACTGCAATGAAACTTTTAAAGGCCCGAGACACCTATTGTAGTTTAAAGTTTCTGCTCCAAGTCTCTTGAGACCACAGTTACCTATATTTAGCCATTAGAGGTTATATTTGCTCATTATTTTTGAGACCAGTGCAGTGAAGTCTCACTTGTCAGGGAGCAGATCACCTTCGGATGCTAATGAGGTGATCCTGTGGCCATGTCTATAGGCCGTATCCCAGGAAAGTGCCAGTCTGGGTGTAAACCTTTGTGCTTTCACTCTAGCGGAGGCTTCCAAAGTCTAGGAATAGAAGCAGCACAGGTGAGGCTTTGCAACCAGGCAGAGCTGAGAATGAGAGGCAATGTTTGTGTCAAGAGTGATAGATAATGATAGATAGACCTGGATAGAGATTTTTGCATGAACAGAATAAGCAGAGACAATGAAGCAATGCAGCACACACATACTTGTGAGGACTGTAGGTGGCATGCTATGACACACACACAAACACACGCACAGTACATAAAAAACACTCTCCTCCAACCCTGACCATGTTTCATCCACACCACCACCCAGTTCAGTCCTCCCCCCAGGGTTAAAGAAACACCCCTTCACTCTCTCCATGCTTGTTTGCCCGAAGCGTGCAAGGATTAGCTAAAGCGATTATCACAAGCTTTTGCAGTTTTGTGAAGATGAATCATGGTAATGCAACACAGTGAAGCGCCTCATGCATTTCTAAACCCCTGTACTTGGTTTGTGATTTTTCCAAACTCATGAGGAGCCAGTTGGCTTTGCCTCAGTAAGCCAGGTGCAGGTGAGTCAATTGTAGCCAAATTGGCAACTTATCACAAGTATGTGTGTGTGTGTCCACATACTGTATGCACACATGTTGGATTACACACACACACACACACACACACACACACACACACACACATAAATCTTTCTTACTTACACACATACACAAAACAGTACACAATGACATTATGCTGTATGTATGTAACACACTCACACACAGAACATACATTATAGGACACTTTGACAGACTAATGTCTACAGTATTGTATTCTTTCACATTCCAGCCTTTTAATAAAACAATATAACTTTGTCGTAACATGTTTAAGTCCTGTTTCACTCAGTCAAATGGAGCTGTCATACAGCCCATGGGAACAACCTGCCTTTGGCAATTTTTGACTTTGCTACAATGCTGTACATCACTAAAGCATGTTTGCCTAGAGGCTGTCTGACTTTTAAGTGCCATATGCTTTTTTAGTATTATGAGTGCATAGTGCGCAAATGTCCAGACTAAATACAAATCTAATTCCAGTTTAGTTTACATGCAGCCATTTATATAAAAGGTTTTTTTTCCATTTCCTCTGGGTCTTCTTTCTCTACTGTATGGTTATTTTCCTCTTCCTTTTTCTACTGCTTATAGTTCCAACTACACATTAACACCTCTCCTGCAGATGGTGTGGTCTAATTGTGCAGACTTTTTGCTGTTCTGCAGCCTCCCTCCATGCCATCTTCCAGGCTGAACAGATGATCACGGCCTCTGGTTTCTCTCCCTGGCCCAAAAGGCTCTGGAGGATGTTCTCATTAACAGGACTTGTCAGAGCAACCTGCTAGCACTGCTAATTTATTTTCCCCCGTACACAAAAAACATATCAGAAGCAGAACACACACACAGTGATCTCACCCTGATGCACATGTGCTTATTTATGTGTATATCCCTCAGATAGACAGACTGAGACACACACTTGCCCTCCTCTCATGAAAGCCTACACATAGAAAAGCGCCCCATGTCCCTTCCAAAAGAGCTCCAGGGCCTGCTTCTGCTAAATTGCACAACAATTAGCTGCAATGAAGGTTTGTGCCGTGTCTCTGACAGTCTGACAAGTGATATATGTGCATTTGTTTGCAAAGCATATGTGTTTGTTTGTGTGTGCAGGAGGATTCGTTTTTTGGGAGGTAGGGGAGATGGTGGGCTGTAACACTGCTGTCTATGCCTCTGGGAGCCCTTCTCTGCCAGCCTCCTTCAGCCTCCAGCTTCTGTGATTCTCTGTTAATGCTGTGTGTGTGTGTGTGTGTGTGTGTGTGTGTGTGTGTGTGTTCAAGAGAGAGTGTTAGGGTGTTTGCCAGTGTTACCTGACAGGCTTGTCATATCAGTGTGCACCTTATCAACAGTTGCAGTAAAGCGTTCCTGTATTTCACACTTTCACCCACAGGAGAGATATTTGGACTGTTCAACCTGTGTGTGTGTGTGCACAAACACATTAAAACCACTCGGCTCGGTCATTCTTTGGGCTAAGCCCTGTTATTGTCTATAAGCCCTAAGACACATTTAGCTGACAGTTTTAAGACCCATCAGTCACTTCTCTGTAAAGGCCTCTTATTCAGCCCACAACAAGGTTCAATGCAGCTACATAATAGAAAAACATCATGTACTCACACACATAATGACACAGATGCCCTCAGGAAGATGTTGTTAGTAATCATCAGTGACTAATGTTTCTCCTTTAGCTTGCTCTATGACACTATACTCTAGCTCACAGGTTTATACGCACACATACACCCAATCATTTATGCCCCCCCCCCAAACACACACACACACACAGGTTACCTCAGTTATGTGTTGAATCATAGTGTCTTTACACCACAATTTAGAAGTATACATTTATTCTGGCCAGAATCTTTAAGATACATCCAAGTCTATTTACAGGTCTTGGGGGTCTGACCTGTACATGAGGCTATCTGTTAAATCGCATCATGTAATGTGACCGCTACTGTCAGTTAACGCTGAAGAGTATGAGATTAAAAATGAAAAAAAAAAGTGTAATTAGTGAGGATACCAAACCTCTGTATTCTGCTCCTCTTTTCCACTTGAGGCTAGACGCTTGAGGCTACAATACATCAGCCTCTGCTAGCACAAGACACCTGAATATCCAACCAAACTGTTAGTGATCGAGTTACAATATGAGTCCATCACTGTTGCCAGACAAGAACATTGATATTGGGCACGGTTGGCAACAAAAAAGCACTAGCAATAAGGATTAGGAAAAATGTATTTTTAATTCTAGGTCTATGATGAGATAAACTCTTTCACCTGCAGAAAAGTCCGACATACCAATGCACCTCCCCTGTCTTGGTCTCTGTCTCACTACACTAGGGCTCACTAGTTCCAGGTCTGACAGTGAACTGTTTGTATTGGACATACATTTGAAAGTGAATCCCAGTGATACTGGGCTACTGGTAGTTTAGTAGCCATTGCAACCACATAAGCATTGACAGACAACATGACAGACAACAGCTAATTTGTCACAAGTTTATAAGCTGTATATGTTTTTATTAATTAGCTTTGGTTATTAAGTTTAAATGGTTGACACAGTAGGAGCAGTCATGTTTTTTTGAAGTAGTGTTTGATCCACTTCTTACTTATAAATAATGGGAATCAATACACAGTAATGTAATTTTGACTACAACATATGATGTGGAAAACAGACTTCATGGTGTAACAGTTGTCAAGATTACTACTGATAATTACTGCTCTATGTTTTTACTCGTTCTTGGAGTCATATCACTGATTTGGCCGTTTGTTGAACTTTCAGCTTAGCTCCTAGTTTCAGTGAAACTTCAGACCCACTAATTGCATGGTGTAGCCCACCACCAGCCCCCGGAATTCAGGGATCACAGCCTGATGTCCATCTTTCAAGGGAAAAAAGAAGTGATATAACCCTTACTACTGAAAAACCATGTTCCTTATCCTCCATACAGATTGTGTAATTACATGTATGTTTTTCCATGGTTTAAAGGCTAGAGGGATTTCTCTGGTTTATGCTCTGACCCCTACAATTGGAAAAACAGAACCTTTTCTAGAAGTTTTGATGGAGAGATGTTGATTAGATTTGAAAAATACAGCCTCTATTTCCTCCAGCAGTTGGGGAAAGCAATTTTGTGATGTTTGCTTCCTTGGGGAAGCTTGAGAAAACAATATGAAAATGATTTCTTTTTCTTTACAACAAGCATATTTGATGCTTGCAGGCAAACACTGAAATAAAGGCAACGTTGAAGCCATTGTTTTTTATGGACAGTACAAAGCTACCTTTTTTATACTAGTGTATCTGCATTTTTCCTCCTGTTTTTCAGTGTGACCAAGAATATAAAGAGATGCAGTGGTTGGTGTAGTGGACTGGGAATGGTGACTGGGAACTGTTCCAGCGGAGGTTACTAGATATAGGTGTGGGAAAGAAAAGGATACACACATAGATGTGCTGACCTTGAGATCGCTGTCCTAGACAAATGGCCCTTGAATCTTGGTGGCTCTCAACGGTGGAATGAACAGATTAAAGAGTCTTCCTCCAGATTCATATAACTATGAACACCACCTCCAGCCTTTGTTCTCATACTCGAGAGCCATGAGCAATTCTCCAGAAGCCAGACCATGCTACACAAGCACACGCATGCTGACCCAAGTCTACTGCACACTTTAATGTAAAGTCCTGTTGGTCAGACTGTATCAGATTGTTAGATCATTGCAGAATACTTGTACATACAGTAGTGATACAAAAACTGGGCCATGGCTCTAGGGAACGCTAACCTATACTGTACATATCAAATCCATCATTGAATTTGTAGGCTATCGATCCAGAAAACACAGTGAATCGCAACCACCAGAGCGTTTTAGAGATTGTTTTTATTCCCCTATAACCACAGAAAGACAGGGTAAAAGGCCAAATGACTGCTGTGAGGGAATGAGAAAAGCGTTGGGATATGAGCTGTGGTTTGCTGTGTAAATACCTTTTGACTGTGTTAACTGTGTGTATTTAGTGTTTGTGTGTTTGTGTGCTCCTGAACAACTAAAGTTGCTATCCAGTTCAGCACAGACCGACTACAGCAAAAAGAACTACTTTCATTCTGCTGTTATTTTCATTGGATTTTTTTCTACAAAGGGTCTTTTTTTCTTCCTGGTAGAGTCTTTACTGTGCCTGATCTCTTTCTCTCTGTCTCTGTCTCTGTTTCTCTCTCTCTCTCTCTCTCTCACTGCCTTCTCTCCTAATCACCACTAAAGCCAGCCCTAATTGCCAAAAGACGTGGTTTTCTGTCCTTTTCTTCATTCTCTCTTTCTTGCCGTCTTTGCAACCATTTTTCATATCTCACCACAAACACACAAAACAGACGAGACGTAATGCAAAATAATATTTTAATAAAAACAGTACAGAATGTAGCCAAGATGAGTCTTTGGTTTTGGTTATAGAGCCATGACAACTAAGCTGGAGTTGTAGCTACATCGTGATAGCTACAGGAAATCCTGTACATATTGAGATGTATATTTTCATGTCCAACACTTAATAGAACTCATAAAAGTATTATTGTGGTCATGGTTACAGGCATTTGTTGCCAGTGTGTGTTCTTGTCTTTGCCTTTTCTTTTTTCCCCTGTCCTGAGTCATAAAGGCAGTAGTAGCACACTGTAATTGTTTGGGGTCCTGATAGCAGCCCATGCAACAGTTGAGTTCCCCTTGCTGGGAGAGAAGACTGAGAATTGATGAAGGCTAATCAAGCACTTCTGTGCTTGTTTAGAGGAATACTAATCAGTCATTAGAGAGATGCTGATTAGTCAGAAACAATGTCTTTGTGGTTGGGCGCTGAGAATATGTGTATGAATGTGCATGTGTCCTTGTGCATTATTGATTTGTGAGTTTATACATTGTTGTGCGTGCATGCATGCACTCTGGTGTACTGTACTTGCATACTGCAATACAGGAGGGCCCTCATATATGGAACCTTTGCATAATTCTAATACATTCCCACTTCTATCAGCTTGTGGACTACATGAAGAATTTTACTTAAAGTTCCTACCTTTCTACTGTAGAGAAGATTAACAAAAGGCCCCAAACACTGTGTCTATTACCTTCCAGCAACCTTGGAAATGCCAAATAACAGCTGAATCCATCTGGTTCAGCTTAAGTGCTGCCTTAAACTGAGTACTGATGTTGATTGTTCAGTTTCATAGAGCAGAACGTTAAGGACATCTGAAACACAAACCTGAAACTGAACTCAAAATAGGCAAAAATAATTCTGCCTGTCACTGGCAGTGTGCATGCCAAGTCTCCAGCAGCTCTGAGATCAGACTGTTAGCACTCATCGACCCCCTTCCATGACAAACCAGCGACGGTTGCAGCAGCAGCAGCACCCTGATTAGCCATCCAACAGCGCCTCAGCTCTGAGAAGAGCCAAGCTAGATGGTCAGGTAGGCTAATTGACCCATTTTACATTACATTTTACCTTGACTTTCACGTGTGGACCTTTTAATCAGAATAATAGCAGAAGTTTTGCAAACTTGGCTGGCAAGTGATAGAAATAATTCCATACAAATTAAATTTAACTTTGCACTGTAACTTAAAGAGATTTAACATAATCCACATTAAAAACAAGTAAGCTGAATATATATATAAATGTATAGCACCGTACTGTCCATGCACAGAATCTTTGTAATTGTTGTTTAACTGTCTCTGACAGAGAGGTTTAAAATAAACGCAGATGTTTTGAGGAGGCTTATGACCTCTACACTTGCAGGAGTGCCCCCAGATTGACACCCCAGTGCACGTGCATTAGCTTTGTGTTTGCCTCAAGTTGTTTTAAGCCTTCTCTCATTCTTTTGTTTAAAATTTAATGTCGAACGACAGTAATAAGAGATAGCATTTTCTAGCAAACCAAAAGAGGTGTTTTGGGGTAAAAAGTTGCCAAGCTCTATCTACAGCCTAATATCTCTTGCTGACATTTTGGATTTTCACCTAGAGAAAGTGAAGCGTCTATCGGCGTTCAACCAAACAAAACACAGAATAAAGCTGCTTAATTTTATGTAAGACACCACAGGCCATCCATATCCAGGACACACACAGCTCTGAATTCACTTTATTGTGCACAGTTCGCTGCAGTATTAAAATGTTGCTGTATAAGCAAGGCTGGGAATATTTAGAGGAACAGAAACTGGGAAACAATTAAGTCGAAATTCAAAACATATACATATAGACATATAGAAACATATAGACATATAGAAGATATTTAAGTGCCCAAAATAAAAGCATTATTTTAAAAAGCTAATGAGATAGCACTTTTTATTCCCATTCACAATGAACATTCAGTTTATGCCTACAAACGATCTTTTTCTCTTACAAGTTCTCTATTTCCTCCCAACCAAGCAAAGCCTCTTTTAGTCTCTCTGACCACAGAACAGTGAAACAGTAAATTTTGTGAAGCTGTGATTAACAGTAGCAGTCTGTGGGAACTTCAAAACTATCACCTTATTTAAAGTGGGGTTTTTTTAATTTCTTGTGCCTTTGTCAAACATGAGTGAAATCCATGCTGTTCATTCCTTGTCTCAGTTCATTCTGCTTTTCCAATTACATATGGACATAAAATCCACTAAAGACATAAAACAGCCAGAGGTTCAGCACAGACTTCCTTCTGACATAGTATGAAGAGCAAGAAAGTCAGCCTAAGGAAATTGGTGTGGTGGATAGATGGGTCAAACATGTGTGAAAGACCAGCAAACAAATGCAGGACTTTAACACAGGAGACCAAAGTCTGAGTCCAGTGTGACTTATTTAAAGTTTTAAGTAACATTATGTAGGCGACTTTATTTATGAGTGAAGTCCTGTGGCTTACGTAAATTACTAATTTTAACCCAAACCACACTATTTTCCTAAACGTAACCAAGTAATTCTGTTGCCTAGCCCGAACCAAACTGCAACCGTTAACCACTTGTTTAATGTCATGTGACTTAATAATGTACTTAATTAAGGTGAAAGTGAAGCACTCATAATGGCTCTGTGTCCAGCGCATGTTCAGTTTGTGTCTGTGTTTTGCTTGTACACTGTGTAATGGGAGCTGGTCACTGCCATCATCCCTTTGTAGGTTTCTGGAAGAGATGGAGGGATGAGCCAGATTGGCTTCAATGAACCAGCTCCCTGACGGGCTTCTAACATTGCTTTAAACGCCCTTCCATCACAAGTTTGTTCTCCCTTCATAGTCTATCAGTAGTGGGCAGTGGACCTGGCTCTGTTTAGTCAGTCACTGAGGGCCTAGACCACTGTAGAGCTCGGCTCTACTCTGATTAGGCTGCACACTCCCCATGGTGCTTCTGATCAGCGGCCATACTCGTCTCTTACCATCCATCTCTTCATCCCACCCTCTGTTTCCATCTCTCTGAGCTCCATCGCTCTCCCTTTGTCGCTCTTTTGCTCCTTCTTTCTCTCCTCTCTCATTCTGTCCATCCATCCATCTGTCCCGATCTCTTGGGAGGCCAGCCCAATTAACCTGTTTAAACAGCCATCTGAGCATCCCATCCATTCCAATGTGGCTGTGTGAGAGAGAGCCAGTTCACTGAGCCAGGATCCCGGTGCCAGGCCCCTATCTGCTGCCCTCCCCAGCCTCCACCTCACCTCCCATTCCTCTCTCCTCATCATCATCATCCTCTTCCTCCTCTTTCTAGTGCCTCCTTTCTTGTCCTCAATGGGCCTGATTGGAGCAGAGACCAGGACTGGTAAGAGTGGTTTCTTTACTGTTTTGTAGAGCAGGGTGACATCTGATGCAGTCAATGCACCTTACTTTTTACAATTTAAATGACTGCAGCTATAAACTCTGCCGCCTCTGGAGATCTTCACTTTAGCAACTGCAATCTGCCTATGAGCTTACTCCTTTCTTTTTCCTCTTTAACGTTCTTTCATTCATTTCACTGTCTCTCTGATTTCCCCCTCCACACACACTCCATCCTCCCGTCAATACCCCCCCCCCTCCTCTCACCTTCTCCCTGTCACTCCTCAGCTTTCTCTCTCTCCAGTGACTGTATTCCTTTCTCACTTCCCTTTCAACACTTGTCACCTACTTCCTGTCAGGCTGTCCAGAGAACACCACAAGAAGGTCACAACTCTTTTCAGCGTTGCTCTCCTCCTTGTCCTTGTCTTGATGGAAGGAGTAGGGAACTTTAATTAGAAAAGTGGTGAAATTGTGAAGATGGGGCTTGGGGTGTGATATCATCCAAGCAGCACACAAAGCACCTTTCTACTGCCTTTCAAGCAATTTTGGTTAAAGAAAAAAAAATGAAATATGAAATATATTTCCTCACAGTGTGAGAATGAGCATAGTATTCTGTAGTATTGGTAAGATTGCAGGGGTGTGACTGTTCACATTGACTAGACAGTGGAGAAGTGTTAGGCTGGCTACTTGACGCACTGGGGTCTGTGTTATTTGCCAGATCAATGCACACCCTGGTCCCACTGCTTTATACAACTTGTTAATGTGCAGCACTGTGCCGTTGGGCTTTATTGCTCTGTTGTTGGCCGATTTTATAATGTCTCTTATAGCAGTATTGACCCAGCTGACTAAAAGAGCAGGTATTGAAGGTTTGTGTGTGTCTGTTGATGGATGGGTAGAATTGGCACTGTCTTTTTCTTTAATTGGTGCAAGAACAAGACCCTCTGGGTGCTCTATGCGCAGCCTGTCACTCCATTTGTGTGTGGGTATTTGTGCAGTTAGCTCGGCTTGTCATTGTTGAGACATGCAGGCAATCATAGAAAATAAATGCCTACACACACATACAGAGGCTGATTATGCCCCTACAGTATATACACTGCTACTTACCTCATTATTTAGTGGCTCATCACTTTTGGGTTTTACAGATTTTCACCAAAAACAGATTGGTATCAGCTGATTTTCAACAAGGGTTTGCATGTTGTTATTGCCATTTGTATATCAAAGAGCACAATTGTATTAAAATATGGACTTTATTGTATCTCATTGTATAGCTTTTACACATATTTTATAACCAATAAATATATATTGAGCAGCATATTAAATCACCACAAGATTGACCATGAAATAAGGTTACCATATCCCTGGCCTGCAACATTATAGTGCTTCTGAGCATGTTTGACCTGAATAGTCGAAGATTCGATGCTTCGATGGGCGGAGCCTGATTCAACTGTCAGTCTCACTGTAAAGCTTTGCAGCGGAAACAGATCACGCCATTTTGGCAATATGGGGGTGCTCAACTTCTGATTTGACATTTGACAACTACCTAGTTTTTTCACCTATAAGTTAATATACAGCCTATTATATTATACATTTCAACGCTTAATGCTGTAAATAAACATGTGAAAAGAAAAAAACTTTCAATAAATGTTATTTAAGTGTGTGAATAAACCCAAAATTGTAACCCTAACCCTGGGTCGTCAGTGTACATGCGTAGGCATCAGAGATAGGGAGTTAGAGACTCGGACTCGAGTGCGACTTAAGTCGCACACACAGTGACTTCAGACTCGATTTGAGACTCGTCCTCAAAAGACTTCAGACTCGACTCGGACTCGAGGTGCGGGACTCGTGAGCAATGTTTATTTTTAGGAAACTTTTGATGAGCTTGCTGTTATTCCCTACCCATAACCTTCCTACGTAACACGTAGTATCATGTGTGCGCAGCCTCATGTGAGAGAGGCAACGAACAGCAGCAGCTGCTGAGCCATTCATCATAAACTTTGGCTTTAAAACTTCAAACAAGACCCAAACAAAGAAGCGCTGAACGCAAATAGGTTTGTAACCTGTGGTGAGTAAATATGTTTAGCTCAGCATTGGCCATCTAACGTTAACTTACTCTCTTGTTCTTTGGATGTATAAAACCTCTTAAACCCTGCGGGGTCACGCGCTTTAACTGCTTTTAAGCTGCTTAGGTCGTTAAAGCAATACTATGTAGTTTTTTCAACATTCATAATATATTTCCAAGACCTTTGAGATGGTACATCGACTTATAATAGGTTCAATGACACGTCTGCCATAGCCTGTCGGCGTCTGTATGACTTTTACTGGCACTACGTAACTTTGGGGTTCGGGTAGTAACCCAAGCACAAAAAGAACTACAAAATTCACTTTACGGCATACCTCACTTCCTCCACCAACCCCCACTTCCTCAAATTCTGATGTGAGAGCCCGTCTCTATGTTGTTGTCATGGCTGAAGCAGCAAGTAAAATGAAGAAGGCAAAAGTTTTGAGTGACAAAAAAAAGGCCGGACGAGGATCAATATTGGTCCAGCTTTCGCTCGCTGGTGTGAGCTAAAGGAGGAGGAGGGGGTGCCCGACTGATGCTGACCTGGCCGTCATACTTTTGGACTAGTAAGTAATGTATATTGCTTGCATACTTCTTCTAATATCCATTTACCTCGGAAGTCGGAGGTCGGAGATGGGAATGACGTCACACCCGAGTTCACGGCGTTCCAGTTAACAACCTCACTCGGCCAGCTGTTTGTTTACAACTAGCCAGGTTAACTAATGATACACCCGTTGATTAAAAAACGCATCATGCAGTATTTACACCCGTTTTTTAATCAACACCCGTTGATTAAAAAACGCATCATGCAGTATTTACTCACACTAAACACTGTAGCAACACGTCCAAAGACAGCTGTTGGACGGCACTTTGTGTACGAACATTTATATGAGTCAAAAGTACACAGAAGTGCTAATAAACAACATAAACTACAGCTTTCAGTAACTGTTGATACCCTGACAGCCATCTTGGATCACGAAGTCGAGGTAGTGCGTGTTGTCCCAACTTTTCGAGTCGGAATTCAGTCTGCAGGAGGCGTTCCAGTAGAAAGTTCCAACTGGGAACTCGGAAATTCCGAATTCCCATGTTAAATGGAACACACCTCTTGCTAGCATTCCATTTCTGATTTGAGCATTGCAATCGATGACATGCAAATCGCAATTTTTTTGAGCAAAAAGGTTTAGTCTGCTAAACATGTAGAAAGTATGAATGGAGGAAGATTAGTAATATTATCATTGTGTTCATAGATTTTGAGTTGTTGTATGTATAGTTGATTGTGTTGTTGGGATGAAGACATTTCGCACACACCGCTGGCAGTCTGCCAAAGACGTGAGAACTCGCGAAAATTCAAGACGGTATCGCTTATCAACAAATGCACGTGTATCCCCTGGTGTAACCATAGGTGCGTTCGAGATGACTGCAACAGTGGCTGACTTTCGCTGACTTCATAGTCTAATGTGAGCTGCAGGTGACTGCTGGGGCGGGGAATACAAACAAGTTGGACACATTCTACCACCGTGAGCTTACTGTGAGCTGAGATCAATGACTGATCTCGCGGAATTTGCAAAGAAAAATCAAGCAAAAGTGTGATTCCAACTTTGAGAAGCCGGAGAAAAGCAACTGCAGCCACTGTACTCGGCGCCTGCAGCTGCATTACTCCCCCGAGGTTTCAATGTCATGTGACATGGTGACATTTTGCAGCGCCGTTTGCGAAATTGTGCGAAAGTCAAACACAATTTCTAACCAGCATCGCTTATTTTAGGTCCAGCATGCATCATGTTAAGTCAGCGCTGCACAGCCCCGCATGAAGTCAAACGCATCTCATGACAGATTTTACGACAGTAGTGGAAGACAATACTGTTTCCCAACTGTAGAGGGACCCCGAGAGCAAAAGTTACATAGTGTTGCTTTAATGCAAATATTAATTGTAGACACATTGTACATTAGGCTACATGGTTGTGCTCTGTAAGTTAAAAACAGACAGGTTTATTGTTGATTATGCAACGTCACAGTTTTATTTATTTAATTTTACACTGGGTTTAAGAGTCTGGGGAGTGTTTTGACTTACAGTATTTAATAAACCATCAATAATTGCATTGTACATTACAAGGTTGTGCTCTGTAAATGAAAAACAGGTTAGTTATAGAATTCCTTATAGTTTCGCAGTTTTATTAGCAACTTGAATTGAACGCAGCAGGTGATACAACATTCGTAATAACCATGAGAGACTTGAGACTTGACTTGGACTCTAGCTCAAAGACTTGAGACTTGACTTGGACTCTTGCTCAGAGACTTGAGACTTGACTTGGACTCTAGCTCAAAGACTTGTGAGCATCTCTGGTAGGCATACCGTGTATGTGTGTAGTGGCAGAAGAGGATCACTTGCTGAAGAGATGAAGCTTAGCCCTAGCTTCACCAGTGTTGTGCCAAGTTGTCCACACCTCGCGGGACTTTCGGATAATTTATCACCGTTGATTAACCACACAAAGAATATTATATCATTTTTAAATAGCTGGCTACTTGAAATAGAACTGCAAGGAACCTCGACCTGCATGCAGTCGTCAGCAGTACGGCATGTACGCAAAACTCTGCACAAGACCGGTGAATGGCAGACGATAGAGAGAGAGAGAGAGAGAAAAGGGTCAACAATAAGCCTCAGTCATGCACAAAAACACACATGATTCAACTATCTGTTGACTATAGGCAGGACTTGACGATTCTGATTAGACTATGTAAATCCTTAGTCGGGGACAGCCCTACTCACTATGCACGTCTCACTCGTTTTTTACACAGACATCAATTTGGCTGGGTTACTACCTCCACTGCCAGCTCAAAGGTGGAACAATAGTGCCTCCCCATTCCATGTCCATATGCTTTATACAGAACAGAATCTTCTGCCCATAAGGTTCTAACCATTGCAGCAAGCACACACAGATTTCTGTAGTGTTTTTTAATTTTAATAACAAATAACTTAAATAAGGATCCCTTCCTAGATGATAGCATAGACCCCTGTGAACATGCTTTCTTTAAGTCTTTAATATGGTTGAAGATATCCCCCTCGATTACCCCCTTCCTCAATTTGAAGCCTCAGTCCTGCTCTGACTCGCTTAGAGAGATACGAGAAAATAATTGGAGGACAGTGAGAGAAGGCACAACAGACCACCTGCTGCTTATATTCTTTTCCAGTGTTTGACTGTTTCCCAGATACAAGGCCTTAGAAATATAATAAAGCATGCTTTGAGTTTGATTTTTGACTTTCTCATTGTTAAATATAATCAGGCCGGCTTCCAAAACCTTATTTGCACAGACACATGTTTGCCAACTGGTGTGTTCGCTATTGTCGCCCCCACCTTTCAAATCTAATCTTCGAGAATCTGCAAAAATGATGGTAAAAGAAATGAGATAGGATTAGATAAAAAGGAATGAGAATGAGACAAACAGAAAACAGCAAGCACACTTTTAAGGGGTTTGTTTGGGAGAGAAATGTTCAGCTACACAAAGAGAGAAACAATTTGATGAATAGCAGAGACTTGTCTGCCTCTTGGGTTGATGTAATCCATCTCTTATGTCCTGTCTCCTCCTGTCTAGACCAGGACACTTGTGCTGCACCTGCTACACTCAGTGGACAGTGTGTTGCTGAAGAGCTGTCCCCTCTGACTGAGCTGTGAGTGGCTGTCTGGACATCTGGCCTTAGAGTGAAGGGTACTGACATGATCACAGGCATACTTAGGACCAGACAGAACAAAAAGCCGGATTTACTCACAGTTTGGATGTAATACAAAGCAATGGAAACCTTATTTCAGCTGTTGTAGAGACTTGGGAAGAGAGAAAGTGCTACGGCCTTGTGCACAGGGTTTCCTATGATGTGGCGTCTAGACATTGTAATCCCACAGAGGAAAGGCTGTGGGTGCTGTGAGGGAGGAAGGAGAGGCCAGTATGGGCTACACTTGTCTGTGACTCATCTTCTCATGAACTGTGAGTTTCATAAGAAAACAAACAAAGTGTGCCCTGACAAAATTTCTAGTTTGAGTTATTTAATTTCTGTTTCCATAAAATCTCTCAATCAGTGCCCTGCATATGGGTGTGTGTGTTTATGTGTGTGTTTCTTTCTTTGTTGGGCAGTAATTAAAACAAACCTTTGTTGTTCACACAAATACACAAAAGGTTTTCATGGTATATATGCACTTAAATTATTATTACTATTTTTTTATGAAATCATTTTGGGGGAGTTTTTACTTATTCTGTGTAATCTGCTGTATAAAATGTGAAGCCACAACATTGTTGTTTGGTCCATGGAACTTATAACAAAAAAACTTTGTTTTGATGTTTTATTGCTTCTTATGAAAAGTCAATGAGGAGGAAAAAGTGGGTTCAGGTCATTAGGTATGAAAGCATTCAGAATTCTGAATCAAGATACACAGATGCACGGTTCAAATCATTTTCAGCTACATTGCCACGCACAAAAAGGCTTTTACATGAATATAAGCCTATCTCAAGCAGATTTTAAGTTTTCTCAAGCACACAATGTATATGAATATATATGAAATGGAAACCAATGTGATGTGTGTAAAAGAAAGCTTTAGAAAATGGATAGCAGCAAAGTAAAGTCTGTGATTTGAGGAAAATTGGTGGCCGTCTGTGGAAGGAAGAAACCATTCAAATCCATCTGAAGTCATTCCAGTAAAAAATATATTTTGCAGTGAGATGGTGACGTGACATGTTAAGTACTGCATATAGTGTTTGTGGTTTTCATAGAAGGCTTCAGTTTATTTCATCTCAGTATAAACACAAAGTGTAGAAAGAAGACGATTGGATGACCTGTCCGGCAATCGTGGTGAAGGTGGGTGACCTCATGGCTGAGAGCTGAGGCGAGCTGCCAGAGATAACTGGAGAAAGACCAGAAGTAAAGCGATTTAGCCTTCAGATTAAAAGCTAAAAGCATAGTATTTGTCACTCTGGAAAAAAGAATTTCCACATTTAATAGAACACTAGGGAAATCATTTTTCCCTGACAGAACAGTACAGTTTAAACAGTTGTAGATATGAATGCACTACATGGAAAAGAAGCTGACATGTTTAATGTTGTACAGAATATGCCCTAAATATATCTTAGTTTCCATTTTGTACTTTGTTTTTATTTAAAGAGTTGTAACTTTGTTTGATAATAAGTGTTATATTTATTTTATGGTCAGATATTTTTAGCAGTTGATTACTAGACTGCTTGGTCTGCCTACAAACAAATTCAGTTGCAAGCTCTAATCATGTTTTACCTTTTCTCCAAAAAGCATACCACACCATCAGTTCAGTTTATTTTTCACACACAGCTGGAGAAAATAACATTCAAGTAGTCATTGTAATATCTACCTCCTATACTAAGGTGTGTGTTCTGCAGTTGTACTGTGGATGTGGATGTTTGTATGTCTGTTACAACAGTTGCGCATTCATATATACCGTACTTTGTGCCCATTTCGTTCACTCAGTTGTCACTTAAATTCAACTGTGTAAATGAGCATTATATTCAGATTTTTCTCAATTCTCTTGTCTACAGTGAAGTTTGATGACTGCGTGGGGAATGAAGCAGTGGTTTTCCAGAGCAGTGACCCTATCTTCAGCGTGAGGACAGATGGGTCCATATTTGCCCGGGGAGAAGGAGCCAGCCTGGACGAACCAGTCCAGTTTAAGCTGACAGCAAGTGGTCCACACACACATGTCTGGGAGACTGTGGTCCAACTGGCACTAATTGACCCACTTTCACCTCAACAGAATGAAAATGAGGTGAGTTATACACTTACTGCACATGAGCACAGACGCACACAAATATCATGCTTCAGATTTCAGTTACCATCCCAGAGCTTCTGCTTCCTATCAATTTTCTCCAGTGGTCTGGTGATAGTAACAGCCAAGAATCAGGTCAGAACTCCTTGGGGTTTTAGAGAGAGAGAGACCGGAGCAAAGAGAAGTAGCAGTAGCACATGGTTAAAAGTGATAGAATCACACTGCCACAGGGAGAGAGTATGATTCCCCTCAGCCATAAGCTGTTATTGGAAAACATCCTGTGCCTTGGATACTCCAGGGGTCCTTGACGCTTCCTCCTCTATTTAAAAGATGTAAGATGTTAGGCGAGGACTGAGCAGCCTGAGCTCAACCGTCCCCATGACTACCGAACCACAAGCCCAGATCCGATAGTCAATATCAGCAGAAGTGTTAATCAGATTAGGTAACGACAACACACATGATTAGAGGCCTGTGTTCACTAACACAGTGCAGTTGTAGACATCTCATACAGGATGTGGCCAGTAAGTTCCTGATGAGATCAAATCTAGATGAGACAGATGTATCACTTACGAGACACAATGACTGACATAGATCTGGACCAGATTTCACTTAGTGGCCATAGAAACCTGTTAAATTCTTATAGCAGCTAAAACCTGTGTGTAAAAGTAATTGACATCATTAAAGGAGAGTAATATATTGTAGAAGCTTTGCATGATTCAAAATTTGAAAATATAATATATTATCTTATACTAGCTTTTCATGTAGGCCTTCATTTCAGCTTCTGCCTAAAACAAGTAGATGCTCCTGTCTCTTTCAGGCCCCTCTTTGTCAAAGCCCACTGTCTTCTGATTGGCCAAGAACTGAAGCATGTTACCAGGCTGTTGTTGCCGCTGAGCGGTACAGACAGACTGAGTGTTGCTGTGCGTAGCAAATGACCATACATGGAAAACCGGCTCCGTCTAGCTCCATGTGTTGTAGAACGGAGCCGTTGGTAGAAAAAGCAGTTCAAAACAGAGCGTTCAGAACAGAAGGAAATCTGAGGTTTTTGCTCACAGGGATTTCTTTTAAATACTTTAACCTCATTTTTTGAAGCTTTGACAATGTTTAACATTAACATCCTACATTGTAACATTGTAGATAAGTCATAAAATATGCAAAAGTATAATAGGTCTACTTTAAAAGGGGATGCTTTTAGTGATAAACCCACAGAGAATTATCACCTGACTCTGCTGTTCCCGACAACTCTACAGAGCATTATAGCTCCTTTTAGCACATTATATTGATTTTGAGCCCAACAACTATAATGTTTTGATTCATGCCAGGGTGCCAGTGCTGCAAAGCTAGGGTTTCTATTCCCCTGAAATTTTCCCTCATTATGATGAAATCAAAATCTGCCCATCCATTATACTTATTAGAAATTGTATCATTGCTTTTTGTGATTGTGTTTTTTAAATTACAAACTTATTCCACATACTTGTCAGTTGTGTCTAAACAGAGAGCAAGAGAGACCAGCAGACACACACACACACTGAGGCAGGAGAGAAACCCCTTCCTGTAGATCATCTCATAAGGCGACCCTTTTAACTTCATTGCTGCAAAAGAAGCGATGCCCCACTTATCCAGGAACACATAAAAAGCTTTATAAATTCAGGACGTCATTATAAAGAGCAGCTTATCATGTGATTAGAAAAGAGCAGAAGAGCAGAATTGCTTGCTGACCGGCACAAAGAAATGTACTTCCTGTGTGAACACCCAGGCTACTGTCATGTGAAAATTGACCTATTGCTGTGATACTGCCTCATGTGTTGGCAGCTGTTTTCAGCAGAAAAGCTCTAAAAACCTCCTGTCCACTACCTGTCTACCACCAGCAAATAGACAAAGTTAGCGACTAGCTGGTTAACATAGTCAAGCATTTAGCTTATTTAGCTAGATATTTCCCACAGGAGTTGGTGGAGAACAAAACAGAGCATAAAGGAGAGGGAATATTGGATTGTTCTGTAACAAGTTCACCATATCATCTTAAAAGGATATCCTCTGGATGTTACTAGTTACTGCATTATTAAATTGATACTCTTGTTAATTGGAAGTACATTTTTCCATAACCAATTTATGACTGAAGATTTAAGATTTAATGATAGTTTGAGGACTTAATTCAACTTTTATGTACTCTACCTACTTATTCCACTTCTTGGTGAAGAGTGGCTGCATCCCAGTTACACTGGGGCAGAAGGAAGTATACCCTCTTCATAGGTCATCACTTTATTGCAGTGCTAAGCCAGATGCACAGACACTCTTACACCCAAATGTCAGATATGAAAACACAGAGATCTTGACATCTTAACATTTTAGATGGAAGCCATCACTTTCAGTCTTGATTTAATCATAAACTGTAATAAAATGTGAATACAAAAGTATGTGTAAGCAAAGAGATGAAAATATTGTAAAATCAATACAAAACTTCTCCGAAGCCATCTAGGTTAGTTTGAATAACTGAAAGGTATCTGAATTTTACAAGTATACTGCTAAAAAAATACGAGAACACTTAATCGTCACAGCATAACAACATAAGTCAATTAAACTTCCAGAATATCAATCTGTCCAGTTAGGAAGCATAAGCGATTGTGAATCAGTGTGACTTGTTTTGACAAACTGTCAGAAACAAACTCAGTAAGGGTGGCATAAGGGCCCAACATCATCTAGTGCAGTGGTTCTTAACCTCACGGTCGGGAGAATGCTGCTATAGTCACAAAAACAGAAAAAAATAACTTAAAAATAACTAGACGGACTGTAGTTGTGAAAGGAATCACTTTGGGTGGACACTGTAAATATTTTGCACTGTTTTGCGCTGCGTTTTTTTAATGTTGCTAGGCAACCACCAAATCAACTATTCTCTCAGTCTGATCAAAGATTATAGCTCCAGCAATCTGTAATCTTTGGTTTGCCGCTAATTAATAACTGTCATATTAGCAGAAACTTGATCACAACTCACAGGTCTCTGTCTTTTGTTGCTTAAAACATCTGCCAAATGCAGAGCGCCTGCTCTGGCACTGTTTTGAGTGTGTGAGGTGTACAACCACGCAGGAGACAGGGAAACTGAGATCCGCGTGGGCACATGAGACTCTCAGAAAGTGAAGACACCGCTTGTAGTAGGCTACCACCAGCTGGTCCAGGAGCTTCATCTTAATGATGGTCAGTTTGATGGCTTATTTTAGGATGAGTCAGGGACAGTTTGTTGCAGTGTCTGGACAATTCAAGCAACTGTAAACTTCCGTCAGCACAACTGCCGTCTCTCCATTCATTTGATTGGACAATGGCAAAATAACGCGAATTGGGCACGAGTTGAATTTTTTTCAACTCTGTGCGCTCAGAGCACTCATTCAAAAACACAAGGCGCAGAAGGCAGCCAAAACAGGAGCATTAACAGTGCGCAGAACTGCCAAAAGAAAACAATTTAAAAAGGCGCCTCTCACTGCAAAAAAATGCATTTTGTGATAATCCGTGTGGGTATTTTCAACTTCAAAAAGGGATCGGACTGCCAGAAAGATTAAGAACCCCTGATCTAGTGAGATCTGTGCTCACAGCCAGTACCGTGCAGCTCAGTGACCATTTGCCAGAGAACATCTGAATTGTCAGGTCCACCATCAGCGCACTGTGCTCCTCACAGATGAGAGCAGGTTCACAATGAGCACATGTGACAGATGTGAAAGAGTGGAAAGGCCTTGGTGAACATTATGCTGCCTGCAACATCATCCAGCATGACCGGTTTGGTGGTGGGTCAGTGACAATTTGGGGAGGCATAGGGTTGCACAGACCTCCAAATGTTAGCCAACGGTACGCTGACGGCTGTTAGGTACTGGGATGAAATCCTCAGAGCCATTATCAGACCTTATGCTATTGCAGTGGGCCCTGGGTTCCTGCAGTTGCAGGACAGTGCCTACACACTCTGTGGCTTCACTGATGCCCTGGTCTTGGAGGGAATCTCCCAGGACACACTATGCGCCATTAGGAGCATGCCCAGATGTTGTCGGGACTGCATATTGGGCACGTGGGGGCTATACGTTGGATCAGCCTGTGATTTAAGTTTTTTACTTTGATTTTCGGTGTGATTTTGAATCCAGCCCTCAATCAGTTGGTGAATTTGGTTTACATTGACCATTGTTGTGTCATTTTGTTCTCAAGGAATTATACCATGTACAATAAAGATTTTTAACTTTGAACTATTTTGTTCATTGAGATCTGTGTGATTTATCTGTGTGATCATCGACATGTGTGATTTAAGTGTTCCCTTTTGAGCAGTGTAGTTTAACTTTTCTCAGTATTTAGACTTACTGAACACCATTCCAAACCAGAAAATAAATAGCTTTCAGCTGGATTTTCTTTGTAGTGCGTGCATGACCACAAAACAGAATAGATGGCGCAAAGTCAGTCATAGAATCATAGAGACAAATAGAGAGGCGGAGTGGGACATTGGCCAATAAAGGATCTATTAGTGGGAGTGGGTGTAAGTATGAGTGTGTTGTGCTGGCTCTGAATAGGTTGGCCTTCATTCTCACACTGTTTTAGCTCAGGCTGCTTCAAATGATTCACTGGTTAGTTTAGTGTGATCTTCAGTATTAAACTACAATGTGTTAAAGCTCCAGTGTCAACTATTATGAAGATCCTGAGGAGATCTTACAGACAGACAAACAATACTTGACAGGGTCAGAGGTCAGAAATACACTACACATAGGAACAAACAGAGAGAGCAGGAGCAGAAACAGGGCGCTGAAACAAAATGTGATGTTTCATTATGGAAATGGTGCTTTGTGGCGTGCTCTGTTGAATAATAACTTCCAGATGTCTGGGTAGCCAGGGGCTGGCTGATATCAAAGCGTGCAGGGTTTTGGGGAGGCAGTGGCGTGGAGGGGAAGAACTGGGACCATCGCCAGCTGGCTAAGTCTGATGGCACCGGGGCTGGGGGGCCGCATCCATTTCACACTCAGTGACTCCTGTTCACATAGCGTTAGTGTGCGTAAGCGTGTGTGTCTAGTATGCGTGTGAGAATTTTATTTGTTTATGATTTTTTGTGAGAGATTATGGCGGATCAAGTGCGAATTATGCAAATTTTCCGTTCAATTTTCATTGCTGTGTATGATCTATGTGTGGTTGTGTCTTTGTTTAGCACGTTAAGTGTCTTATGTTTTGGGTCTTTAGGTTTTATCTGTACTGAGTGCAAGGTTGCACGCCGTCCTTTGTGCTGGATCGAGGGAAATTAAACACCCTGTAAATCTCTGGAATCTGTGAAGCTGTCTTTAAAAAAAATCTGATATGACTCCAGTTTGCTTCTGCTCTTTATCCTCTATCTTTCATAATAGTTTGAATAAGCGTGCTGACATCTCTGCGTAACCTGTTTTTTAATCAATTTCATCACCTTCCTGTACTTTCTCTTTTACTGTGTGAGTCTGAATAAGAAAGAGTGAACCGGAGCTGCAGGGTTTGATCAGAATTACACCATGGCTAGTGAAAAGCCCACTTAAGCCTTTTGCAGCAGTGATGGGCACAGCTCGTTCTCTATCTCTGTGTGTCTCTGTCTCTGTTTTTTTTTTCTCAACATCTTTTTCTCTCTACATCTCTCCTTTGGGAACTCACTAGTACCTGTTAGCATGTGTAGATAAAAGGATCTGGAGCATGACTTATTTAGGCAGGGGGAGGAGAGGGGGGTCACATCTGCTTCTGACAACCCTTCTTCTCATCCCCCTCATTCCATCCCAAACATGTCTCGCTCCACCTCTGCCTCCCCTCACAGCACTGGTGGGATGTGGGGCAAACCATCCCCTGCAGTCAACCCACTAAGTTTTCCCCTCTCTGAATGAAAAGAATACATTTGTCCAGACCGAGCTCACATCTGTCTCGTCCTGCTCTCCTGACAAACCCTGTTTGTGCACACAGGCATGTTGCGCTTGGCAGAGGTTGGTCTCCTGAATATGGACTCAATGCAAAGGATCATGTGCATGTTTCGGTGAACTTTTCACACAGTACAATGAACATCGGATCTAGCAACATGTGTGTTTGGATGGCTAGTCCATCTCTTGTGCAGAACGGTAATTCAGTACAAGAGAGCGCTGGTGCTTTTTGTACCGTGAGCATGAGAGCAAGCTGCTCATGCTCCACTAGTGGCCAAAAGAGATCCTGCTATTTTTCCTCAACTAATAACTGGAGACAGACACAATTTTAACATTCTGTATGTAATTGGTATTGCCATATTTTTGTCATAGATTCCTAGTTTATCCATAGTCTCTTGCTTGTATTTTAATAAAGAAATCTTCTTCTCAACCATGTTAGATTAAAAATTTTCATTAAAAATTCATTCTTAACCTTTTAAACAATCTTTTGGTCAACATGTCAGTTAGTTTCCTACAGTTGATATATTCAAAGCTGCTATAATCAGTATTTATATATTTACAATGTGGAGGTGACGAGAATTATCTTTTGATTGTCTGGCTCTGCAGTTCCTCTCAGCTCTACAGAGCATTGAAGCGTTTTGTAAGTGATTGTTTTGGTTATACAGCATGCAACTTTACATTTTGGCTCGCTGCTCTCATCAACATTGCTTCCATGCAGCAGCTCTTTGCTACTTTTTCAGCACCAAATAATTATAGGTTGAACATAGTGAACCATTTCTCAGCTAAGGAGCTAGATATTTGCCTCTGGAGATGGTGGAGACCAAAGCAGAGCTAAAAAGAGAATGAATTCTGGATTTACATTTATCAGGTGCACATAAATCTAACTCTAAATGAATGCTCCTGTTGCTTCGTGTCTCCTCACCATGTAAATAGAACACTGGTGGCTAGCACATCCCCCATATGACCTTTAAAAGGTGATTATTGGTGTCATTGTTGCTGCTGCCAAAAAAGTGGGACCAAAAAAGTATAACATTTCAAACTGCAAACATTTGAGAGCTGACCTTTGCAGGTGTTATGATCAATATTTTTCCACCCCTCATGCCCAGACGGAGCAGCAGATCATGTCCTTCTTTCAACTTAATGTCAAAATATGATCCCCTCTCCTACAACCTGTGTAACCACCTCTCCTTCTGCACTCTCACTGAAAGTGCCCTGAATTGCACAGTACATGATATCTGAAATGTTGCGCTTGGTTGATGAAACTGAACATGACACCTTAGCACAGTGGTTGGCCATAGGTGGACCTTGGGCCAGAAGTGGCCAGGCCAATAATATCTAATATCTATCAGGCCAGATTGCTTTGATAGCAGATTGTTTTTTTTTTTTTTGCTGAAATAGATCTCAGTCATGGGAGCTACAGTTAACTCACATAATCACCGCCTTTTAAGTGATTGTGCCACCAAAATAAAAGAGAAAGTTTTTTGCAGCAATGCTTGTCGAGTTTTTTGAGAGCTTTTACTTTAAAAAAGTTTTGAAGGACATTTAAAAGACTCTCTGGCTTGCTTGAGACACCTCTGAAAAAGCCGCCAGTAAAAGTGTGATTGGATTCCCCTGAATTTCCTCGGGAAATGAAAATAAACATCCATACAATTATGAATGCAGATTAAATGCCGGGACGCACACACACAGCAGCACATGCTTTATTGTGAGCATGTGTAAAAGTGTCCTTATAATCAAATTGTTTAACAAGGGAGAAAAAAAATATCCGCCTTATGTTGGGAGCAATCATACAACCCTCCCAACGGGTGTTCCACTCACTACCAACCCAGCTAAACGTGCACACCAAGATCCGAGGATTTGAAATAATTTGACTATGTTCTGGCCCGCCATGTAATAGCTTAAAATTTTTTTGCAGATGCCAGACTTATTTGCCAGCCCCTGCCTTAGCCCACACCCTTCCATACCTGACACCTCTACCCACCCACACAAGCACATACACACCATAGGTTGCTTGACACATTTCCTTTAAAGCAGCCTTAAAAGCTTTTCTCATGGTCGTCCACCTAATGAAGTCAGCCTTGAAAGCATTGTTTCCGCTGGCAGATACAAGCCAACCCTCTGAGGGATCTTGACCAGGCAAGAACAAACAGAGAGACAAAGAGAAAACACTTTTTATAGACTGCAATGTACAGGACCCTCAACTTTCAATAGGTGCCCGAAGCCATTCCCCATCTTCTAACACTATAGCCTGCTCCTATGTTGTATTTTATTTTTATTCTCAAATGTCAACTGCCGGGGAAGAACTGTAAGGCTATATTGCACAGAAGTAATATAAAATGAAAAATTGGAAGAGGTATTAAAAACACTAGCCTCTTTATATGTAAATGTATGGTGATTGAACCTCTTTCTCTTATGCTCCCAAATTCGCACTCCCAGATTTTTCTTGTTCTCTGACATGAACACCCTCCCACGCACGTACGCACACACGCACACACACACAAACACAAACACACATATACGTACACAGACATGGAGCATGCGTCTATATTCTCCATTCTCTGCCTGCATTGTTTTTTTTACTGTAATGGAACTGAACAGTTTTCTCAGTCATCTTTGTGAGTGGTTTCCATTTGTTTTGTTTTGTTTTTTTCCCACCACACACTGTCTTGCACAGCCTCCCATTCTCTTTGTGTAACACACACAGTACTGTTAGGGTGCACAGTTACACCATGGCTACTAGAGTCTCCAGTGTGAGCACAACATACAGTAATATAATCGAATACACATGCAACACACTCCCTTGGCTAACAAGAAAAAGTGCCTTAACTAGGCTGAATAGATGTCTGATAGCACATAAAGTTAAATACTCAATAGTATGGCTGTAGTGAAAAGTTTGATGCTTCAAAGCTTTGTTTTTTGTTTTGTTTTTTGTCAGAATTATGACATTCAATTTCTAAATCAACTTAAATTACTAATCATACAATAAAAAACATATTAGCAACCAGTTTACATCTCTGCCTCCATCATTCTGTTCTTTGTGTCTGTGCCACGGATGCATAGCCATAGGTCAGTATGTCTGATTGACCAAGGGCAAAGCCGAGCCACGCGCATAGCAGACAGGCAGAGCAGACATCGGACAGGATGAAGCTCTTCGGCTGCATTTACACAAAATCCCTCCTGCAGGGGTGTGCAGAGATGTGCAGAGGTGTGGCCATGTTCATTTACGCCCCAGAACACAACCGCGCCTTGCTCTATCTATTTCATCTCAAGCTCGCTCGACCACCGCTTCCCTTGGGCCACTTTGAAGGGGGTGTCCACAAATGGCAACCTACAAATCCCACTCATTCTGCCTAAGTCTTGCAAAAAACATCACATGACTTTATTCAAATTGAGGATTCTGATCAGGGTTTCATTTTTTTAAGGTTAATGGCATCAAAAAATATGACAACAGAAACTCAAAGCTTCAAAAACCTCCATTGATGCTTTGAATGTAAAATAAATTACGTTCGGTATTCACAGTGAGATTACTACACCATAATAATAAGACTTTTTTTTAATATTGGGCAGATAAAGATTAAACAGTGTACTTTTACCAGTAAATTAAAATCTATGAATATTCTTACCTGTTACAAGCACATTTTCACCTGTGGGTATCAAACTAGGTGCTTGTATAGGTGGCTACTTTCCCATGTGAATACATACAGCCATATTAGTGTTTTTTGTTTGTGTGTGTGTGTGTGTGTGTGTGTGTGTGTGTGTGTGTGTGTGTGTGTGTGTGTGTACGCACACCGAACACCCATGCAACAAAGAGTGAACAAAGAGTTGGACCAAGTTGAATGAACAAATGCGTGAAAATGTTCTCGCCATTAGTGCCCCTGGAGCAGACATGGACTGAGACTTTGTTGGGCCCTGGTGGTAGGAGTGTTTGGTAGGTGAAGCTCTGTGCTGCTGTTTTACCTGCTGGTGCACCATCAGCCTAACAAAGCGCAGTGCTTGAGGAATCACTGTTATTTAGACAAGCTGTCAGGAACCACTGACTGTGAGGAGAGACGGAGAAAAACAATAACACAGCAAGAAAAGGGCAGGGGAGAGCACCGGAGCAAGGGATAGCTCAAGGGAACGTGATTGAGACAGCGAGTGCAACTGATGCATAGCTTCAGCAATGATGTTCGTGACTGAATTTTTGACCTGTTTCTACTGGCTTGTAACCTTGAGATATGTTGTTAAACTTACAGTAGAACAACTTTTCAGATTGTCAGTGTAATACAACCTTTAGATCACCTATATACAGCATGTCTATATAGCCCCTATGACACTAAACAGTAGTGGTAGTTAAAAAGTAAGATGGTGGACCCTGCGTAAACTTGACATAGAAGCATCAATATGTCGAATGTACTTAAACATAAGAAGCACAATAAAAGCTCTCTTTCTGTATTTCCAATCTGCATCTGTAATCAAGCAGAATCTCTGTAGATCATCATTGTGTGTTTCACAGTATTTCCACATGAAGACATTAATTCAGATAGGTGATATGCCTGATAGCTTCATTTGATGTAGCTCCTCTGACTCATGGGTGAGTTAATGTTCATGAGGAGATTGAAAATGGGCTCAGTTCAAGTTCCTTATTTGAGCATCTTTCAAACAGACAGTTTTGTGGTGGTCATTTCTCTCTGCCTGCAGGCTGTGTGTGAGGGGAGTGTATGATGGAAGAATACTGTATGATTGAAGCTTGCGTCTGTGACTCAGCTGTCACTTTCTACTGAAAGAGGCTGTAAATTCTGCCCAAGACTGAATTAATAGACATTTTATACCTGGTGTAAATGACAAAGTATAGTTTATGTTCTCTTTCACATATATGCACATATAAATACAGGTACAAACCCCCAGATGCAAAGAATTCACAGAGACTTTATATCTGTGTGTTTTACAGCTCTGTCCTCTCGGGCCTGATACATGATGACACAAACAAACTAGATAAAGACGTTTAACAAACATCATTTAACACATTCTGATTGTTGCTTATGTGGCGCATTGCAGACAGTAGTTTTTTATGCTTGTAAGAACTGAGAAAGCTTTTTACTACTGCTATGAAGCATTTTTTCCCTTTCCATTTCCCTTTCTATTACAAATGGTTTTGGAAATATCACAAACCGACAGAGTGGTAAATAGGAAGGAATCCTGCAGATTAATAAAACATTGGATTTTTTATATCTGGTTTGCTAATAGAGCATGTAAGCTTGTAATTTGTCTTTAGTTTATATTTTCTCACTGTAATGGATTTCCTAATTGCCGTGTGGTTCCAACTAATATGGTAAAATTATTAAAACATCAATTATATGACGCTTGCAGCTCTTGGCCAATTTTGAAAATCTCCTATTCAGCGTCATTGCACACAATAAATAGTCTATTTACTATATATGTTCATTTAAAATCTACTTTTATTACAGCATCATTTTTTTCCTTTTCTTGCTTTTTCTTGTTTTTTTGTGAATTATTATTCCAGCCATTTTCAACAGTGATTTATTAGGAGTTAATCATCAGACTTTATGAGAGAAAAAAAACGGATAAGGAAAGAGAATTCAACCAAATTCCAACACAGTATTAGATGCAATATTGTCTGTTGTTCTTTTTTTATTGAAAAACATCTCTTGGTTATCTATTACTGCTCAAAATTCAAAGCAAGTTTGATGCATCAACGTACCCCGATGTTTTCGTATGTTTTCTTATAATAAAGGCCCAGCATTATATTTCTAAAACTTTATTTAATATATGTTCACTTTTTATGTACCTGCACATTTTGCTCTGGTTGTATATATTCTTTAACAGAGCAACTATATGTCATTGTTGTAAAGTACTCTACATACAGGGTTTTGAGCAGTAATAGAGTAAGGAGCTGTGTAAAGGATCCTAGTCCTGGTTCCCACACTGTTGGTGAACAAGTGAGTTAGTGAGGCACTGAGTGGGTAATCGAGTAAGTGAATAAAATAATGAATGACTGAATGAATGAAGGAATTAATATGTGAGTGGATCCCCATATATGTGTGTTGCACATGCAGCCCCACAATGATAAAAGGAAGATTACACAGGCTGGCTTTCATGATGGAGACTTGAGAAGCCAGAGAGCACATACTCTCCTTATTAAACTTACTGTTATAACACATTCACTTAAATTTAGAGTAGCACTTTCAGACAGCAAGGAGAAGGTGCCACCATAATTCATATTTGCCACTGCATTCAGAACTGGCGATGGTTGAGGTTTTTCCAACCTGCCGCCGAGGCAGCCATACAAACCACACCATGGAAAACAACACTGGAGCTCATTTCTCTCGGATCTGATTTCCCTGAATAATGTATCTCTTCACAAGCAGTGAACAACCACATCAAATAGGAAAATGGCCTTGCAGCAACATTGGCTTCAAAGTTTGATTATCCACTGTTTATGATATTAGTTAGAAGGATTAGTTGTAGCCGGCAGCCACAGTGGTGGAGATGTGCCCTGCTGCCGCCCATTTAAAATACAGAACACTTAATGTTGCCAGCTGGCTTATACAGCACTAACCGCTTACTGTCTGTAAAAACCTTTAAACTATATAATACGATGACCAAACTCCACAAAAATTCAACCTGATTAACAATACTAAAATTAGGTATTTTGCTGTCCTGTGAAATTCTGGTTTGACGCAAAAGACTTAGGCATCACATCAGTTGCTGTTATCATTAACAGCCTCCTAAATAATGTCTTGTGTTGTCTTAAAGGTCACAAATGAAGAGTGGAAAGTCGCTGAGAGAAAAGTGAAGAAGGAGTTCCAAGCACCACCTCCTGTCATCATGTTCTCAGGGTCTGGCCTGAACAGCTCCAGGGGTCTACGGAGACAAAAGAGGGACTGGGTGATCCCACCAATCAATGTGGCGGAAAATTCTCGAGGACCGTTCCCTCAGATGCTCGTCAGTGTAAGTGACAGATTTGATGGCCCGCATTACTGATTTGTTCTGAATTTACAGCTGGGATTTCTTGAGGGCACTTCACAGCTAACGCTGATTGGGGGTGTGTGATGGACGGTGACAAAGCACAGAAATACATTAGCATAACTAGTTTGTTCTCCACATCCTCGCAGATGATTATGTTGTGTTCCCCTGATGTAATTATAGCCACAAAATCTTAAGGGTATTTAAAACAGCCCTGATTGGCCCTGAGAAGTTTTCCCTTCAGACACAGAGCAGGCTCCAAAACAGCTAAGCAGCTAACCTCACCCACAGTGAAATGAATGATTATTTCTGCTCCTTCATGCATCCTTTCTTTCCTTTATCAGGCCATTTCAGAGAGGTTGCCCGAAGTTCAATACTATTTCTATAGCTCCTTTATAACAATACAATTTGTCACAGAATCTTTACTGAAGCCGTAACTCCTAGCCTTTTGCGGGATATAAAAAGTATGAAACGCTGTTGTTCCCAAAAGAGCAGGACGGTGGTTCATCCCTATGCACCAGTAAGGACATGATGAATTAAAGTTAAATCAGATGACATAAACAATAACCACATCCATAAATGACTTTTTTAGTATACAAGGAAGTAGTAACACCTCAACTGGTGGTGCCTAATTATTATTCAATAAATGTGTCCTCATTTAGCATTCAAGATTGGAATGTGGCAACAACAACTGATTCCCATCACGGCAAATTTCATTCCTGCAAAACTGATAGTTTTGATAAGTACAAAATATAAACACAACATGGTGAGGGTTGGAGGTCGAGCCTGTACAAGCCTGTCTGAGAAACAAAAAACATGAATAAATAAACGTTTGTGTAAATGTGTTGTTGTGCAAAGACTTGAGCTGCAGAGTGCTTAAAATTCAGAGATTCTGTCACAACAGAATGCGCAGTTTGCTTCTCTCATAGCAAAGCTCTAGACTCTAAGCTTGTGGCTGTAATTCATCAAAAAACATCATTCCGGGAGGCCCCCCTACTTCATTCCCTGCTCCCACTTTCCATCTCTCTTTATCTGGAATATCTAACCATCAGCTTTTCCTCGCTGTTTACAAAACTCTCACAGTTTATCTCTTTTGGGTCTTAAATTGTGCAAAAGAAGCACTTTTTTCCCTTTTGTTTCTGTTCTTTGTTTTTCTACCGGGTTTCATCCAATCCCCAGGGAAAAGCCTGGGGAGCTGCTTGAAAGAAACTTTTTTTATCCTCCCTTTTTTATAGTGAAACAAAACATCAAGTCAAAGAGGGGAGAGTTTGTAAGTCATTGTTTTGGAGTTGGAGTGCTTCTACAGCTGGAGTGTGTCCCATCAGCCTGGCACAGTGTGGCACTCTCATCTGAGCCCGCTGAGCTCTTCAGTAGTGCTACACAAGCCATAAACTGGCCATACAGTTCTGCTGTTTCCATGAGCTGGTCGGAACCTGAGAGAGACAGAGGGAGAATGAGAGAGGGTATCAAAGGACTATTTGGAAGTATAGTGTGCAGCCAAACACAATCCACTTTGTGTAGTAAATAGGTCCGTCAGGGGCTGGTGGATTGCTGAGAGTGGAACGTTCAGAGCAGAGGAGAAGTGATGCGTGTTGATGCCTCTGCTGGGCTCTCAGACTCCTGTCTTTCTCTTTAATGATGACTGGAGGGCAGGCAGGGCCATACTGAGAACTAGAAATTTTAACAAGGAGACAGCTCTGGGGGGTGGATGGAATGGGGATGGTTTTGCCATACTTATTGTTTATGCGTTTAGTCTACTTTTACAACCGTTTTGGTCCTCTGTTGAGAATTGAGGCTTGTGTGCAATCTGTGTTATTACCCTCAGTCAACACTCTCAAAACAACAACAACAACAATCCAAGCAAAGATAAACAGTTTATACTGAAGACAGAACATTATGTTTTGTAGTCTTTGACATTTAATATGTTAATGACAGTTTCACATTTCATATGGAACATCTTGCAAAACAAAGCTTGCAGTCTTTCTGTCTCTCATCTAATCCCCTGTCTCTCCAACTGCGCCATTACTCAGTGTTCTGTGTGCTGAGGCTGTGTGATGCCTCCCCTAATGGCCTGTGAAGTCAGTCCCTTTCCTAATGGGCTGTTCTGTCATCCAGCACAGCACTGAGTGACATGCAGGCAGCGGCCTTCCCCACCATCCCGCCGCTTTTCTCCCTGCCCTGACCAAGTTGCCATCAGTTGGACAGGCGGTGTGACAGCAGCCCTCACCTGCATCTCCGACGGTCTGCAGCACTGTCACTTTGATCAGGCCGGCACAGGATCGGGCAGGTGTCAGGACAGAGGCCCTACTGACTGGCCACTGAGCTTGCAGCCTGACATGGCTTGAGGGAAATGTTGACTGCTTAGACAAAGTCTTGGCAGAACTGTACTCCCATTGCGCTCTAAAGCCAAGACAGTTTTAGAGCTAAGTGAGATGTTATTGACTGCTTTTTATTAATAGCACTGCTGAAATAATTTCTCCTGCTCTTCAGACTATTCCACTGTAAATCAAGGTGTAGTGTGCATGATGTAACTTTGTGGCTTAACATTAGATCATATCAGCCTCAAGTGTCACAGAGTTGAATGCAGCCTAGTGGTAGCAACACTAGTTTCCCCTCTTTTTTTGTCTTCCAGATAATGGACAGCATTGCTGTGCTTTTTTACAACCCCAGATGGAGAGAGTAGCCAAAAACTGTACTCATGTAAAAGTACTGTTACTTTGTGAAAACAAGCACTCAAAGAATAAAAGTAAGTAAGTAAGAGTAAAGTAAAAGGAAACAATACCGGCTACTGTTTTTTCCCACTTGTTTTATTTTATGTGGATATGACTGTGGATATGAAGGGGCATGGCTTTGGTAGTTAAACATGGTGCCAACAGACCTGGGATCAGCAGACAAACAATTTCTTTAACATAATGTGCTTACATAACACTGAATAAACAAAAAGTAGGACAATGAAAGTACACAAATGTAATGGAGTAAAAGTAATGATTTGTAATGACAAATGTTACTCATTACTACCCATCTCTGCTTACAATAGATGGGTATGAGTGGTGCATAATTTTTAACACAAAGACAAAATAAAAGTCTTGCAATGAGAGCCAACTGTTCTGGAGAAATCAAAAAAGAGATGAAGAGATCCAGAAACACTAAAACAATGGAGGGAGTAATTTTTTACGATAAACAGGTGTTCTTTGTCATTCGCTTTCTTCTCCAGCCAAACTGCCATCAATAGCATGTAAGGGACATTGATTTTTCACAGAGGCTTTTTGAAACCTTCCATTGATCCACACACTTCTCCTACGGCAGAGAGGCATTGATTTCTTCTGCTTGGGTAAATAAAAACTCAACGTAACCACCCCCACCATGAGTACCCAACTCTCTTAACCCTCCATTAGAACAGCCGTCAGCAGAAAAATGAACAAAACCCTGAAGAAACAACAGTTTAGCTAAAAAGCAGGACGGGTTATGAATATATGTTTTGTCTTATAAAATGCATTCCAGTAAATGAGAGAGATGTTACGCTGTATCTAACACAGTTAACAGACAGTAAATTAATAAGCATTTGAGTTTAATTTAAGGTTTAGCTTATAAAAATATGCTTATTTGGTTTATTAAGCTGGTATCAGATCATCTGCGATGTAAAGCCAAAGCTCAAGAATCATATGTTTAGATCATCAAGCCATGACGTGAGTGCTCTAAGTGTACGAGTCAATAGAAAATAAAACAGCCCAGACTGTTCTGGCTATTGAATTGCCAAAGATTAGTTTAAAACCTCAGAGGCAAGTAGCAATTTCCTCACTAGCAAAAATGCTAATAAGAAACATGCTGCCTCGATCATCAGTGCCATCCTGTGTGCCGAAACTTGAAACTAAAATTAAGTAAAGTTAAGTTAAATTTTATCAAGCAATTTACCCTGTTTTCTTTATGCTGCTGCAAAGCTAGGCTTGTCGTCTGCCAACTGTATTAATATACTGCTTAATATTTATAGGACAGATATCGTGTTATCGGTTTTCTTATGTAGCTCTCAACAAGACAACAAATGAGCGAATTTCCCGAAGACTAACAAGCTTAAAATTTGTTAGTTATCTTTTACCTCACTGGCTGAGGTGTATCTGGAAATCAATGGTACATACAAAAAACATTCTTACAGCATTAGCCTCTTTTCAGCTTTTTCTCAAGATTTTTAATTGTTAACCAATTTAATCATTTTGTCCTTGTCCTCAGTCGTCTCTCTTCTAAAATCTGTTGTTGACTTTTAAACCTTCTCTACTCTAGGTAATATTTTAGTGTTTATCTAACAGAGATAATATTGTGAGAGAGAAGACACTTATTTTGAGAGCTGGAATAAGGTATGTGAAATTCTTTTTGTTTTATTGGATAATATTTCTTTACAAGAAAATGTTTCTGTCTGCTGGCTGCCCTGAGACAGAGAAGCCAGATATTCCGATAAAGTGTGGCTGCATTCCTCAATAATCACAGGACATTATATTGACAGGAGTACCATAGAGAGAAACAGCAGCTGCAAGAGCAATAAGCCAAATAAATGGGTACTTGTCTAAAGCCCTTTATTGACTGATATGAACAGAAAGAGGTTTATTTCATATCTTGCACTTTTATTGACAAGTCATTTGTATTAGTAATGTGTTGGAGGCATTTATATCCTGGTAGTACCTTCAGAAAATATGTCTAATAAAAAGGAGCCTGCTTGTTAAACAGTGCACAAAATTCCAACATTTGTATCTCACTTGATGTGTGTTGCACTGCATCTGGTTATGTTTATTGTACTTGCTACAGCACCTGTGCTCCAGTTTCTACATCTCTCTCCATGGAGCGCGTTGAGAAAAGCGTTTTCTGAACAGAATGAGAGAACTCCCCCCCTGAGGTGTCTGCTTTCTCCTATGCGTACATTTACCAGTGATTAATGACTGTTCCGCTTCACTGACAGACGCGTCAACAACAAAAACACCAGAAAGACAGACAAAATAGAAAAAAATCTGAAAGAGAAGGATGAACAAAAAGCAGCATACTGTACAAGTAAGCTGGAGCTGGAACTGATTGCATTGGAGAATTTGAGGGGGGGAAAGACAGGGTGGGTATGGCTGAGAACAAGAGAAACCAACAGAAAGAAAGGAGCAAGAGCAAGAGAGGAAATGTAGAGCTAGACCAGGATTAGAGGCAAGTCTGTGTTTGTGTTTAGGTCTGATAGACTTCCCGGAGAACTGCTGTTCACGGCCTCTTCCCTCGAGTCTAATGAAGCCTTCTGGCATCTGCCACCCCACCACCCGGCCAACACCAGCATTGCACTGCTCTAGTCTGCCCCCTTCATCTTTTTCCACTTCCTCCTGCTGAGACATACGCTCACAAGTACACACACTCAATCACAAACAAACATACACATGCATACACAAGCACAGAGAGAAATTACTTGTCCTACACAGGCAGCAAACAAAGGATCAGTAAAGCGCATGTGCTGTGTTGTTGCCTTTGTATATGCTCATTGTTTGGGGTTTTGTTTGGTTGCATTTCTGCTTTATCCCTGCACAAAGAGAAGAAAAAGCTTAGCCAGAAAAACAGGACTCCATCTAGGTTTTTTTTAACCTAGTCTACCAGAGAAACCGCAGGATGGTGAAATGCAGGGATGCAAGTATTTAAGGATCACAGTCCGATCCAGAGCTCGGTCACTAGGAAACCACATTGTTGCCCATATGGAACGCTTTATGAATGTCAAAGTGCACAGAATTCATTTTGTGGGCTAAATAAATTCAGGATGTGAAAACACTGAAATGTGTGGCTACACTAAGTCTTTCAAACACATGAACTGTACAGGATGTGCACTGCTGTATATGTATTCAAGCATATTTTGTTCGAGGCTATGTTTTCTCTTGTATTCTTTCCGTTTTCCTTTGCAGTGCTAAGGTCCTTTTCTTGGCAGGCATGCAACTTCAACACACATACACTCACCACTTAAATTCTATCAAGCCAGGAAAGAAAAGAAGGAAACAATAAAATTCTTTCAGATAAGGGTGGACCTGCTGTAGAGTATGAAGATAGAGGAAAAAGGAAGGAGAGACCTCTGTTGACTCTGGGGGAAGAACGCAAACAGCGTCGGGTCTGCATTTCATTTGCCCTTTGTTTTTACTCAGTAACACATCTTGGCTAGTTTTAAACTCTTGGCTATTTGTTTGATTTCACCTCCTGCATAATTCACACAAGGCATTTCCTTTCCAAATCCCAGCTGTGAATTTTCCTTCAGCTCAAGCAACCCCTGTTTAGAAACATTGCAAATCATTTAGATTACATTCAGACTGCAGGCCAATGTGACCCAAATCTGATATTTTTTTTGCCCATATGTGACACAGATATGATCTTTTTATGACAGTATGAACAGGCCAAGTAACATTAAATCTGATCTTTTCCAGTACGGATTTGGGCCGCTTTCATTTGTGGTCCAAATCCGATACATATTGGATCTTTTTAAATGCGACCTGAGTCTGGACACTGGAGTCTGGAATTGATGAAACTTTGACGTCACTCTAGAGCAGCTGTTGTCACAGTTCTGCTGTAGACGGAGCCACAGTGAACGACAAAAGCTCCACAAAAGCCATAATTAAACATGTGGCTCTCTTCCTCCTATCTACCTTGGTATCATCTGCTCACAAATTCCCTTTTTTACACCTGAAATCCACCGGACTGTGAGCTCTCTTCTGAGTTACGTGCATGTTATTTGTCTGAGCACACAGTGGGCAGAGAGAGAGAGAAAGAAGGAGTGAGAGAGGGAGTTGTGGGGCAGATGTGTTGTACAGCGCCAGAAACTGTAATGAAACAAACAGAAAGTTGTGAACATTTGTCATAATTCGGGAGAAATGTGACCCATGAGAGGACAATGAAAAAGTCTCCTGTGCGCTCCAGTTCTCCAGTTAACACTGGAGTCTGATATGGGCCATATTTAAACAATGTGAACTTTCAAACAAACAAAAAAAAAGATCTGGGAAAAATTGGAATTGAGCATTAAGTCTGAACGTAGCCTTAGCTAAATGTTTGATATTTACTGATCCTCTTTGTCAGTCATGGCACTGGTGGGTTGGGTCGGTCAATCACTTCAGTTCACTTTTGTTCAGGCCAAAAAAATCAACAACTAAATAGGATAGATGATCCCCAGAGTAAGCCTACTGATTTTGGCGATCCCCTGACTTTTGCTCTTGTGGCACCAGCAGTTGACACTTTTGGATATATCTAAAACTATTTGCTGTATTCCCATTAAATTTGGTGTTGACATTCAGGATTTGGTCATTGACTGAATACCTGCAAACCTAATGACATACCCATCAGCCTCAGCGGATTCTTAGTCATGTTTATAGTCAAATGCACAAGTACATCAACATTGGCACATTGGCAAGCGTACTAGAGAAGTATTCAGAAGAAAATTGTCTACTCTTGTGACCAACCCTTAGTTATGACGGCATGAGTAAAACACCAGAGGAAGTTGAGAGTGCTTTACATTGTTACTCTTGCTAATGGATTCTTTGTGATGGAGGAACATACTCCCCCCTGTCTTTTTCGACAGGTCAGATCATTAATGAAACATATGAACATAAAAGCAATTTAACCATCTTCTGAATAGCGTGAGACTGGTATTTAAAAGAAGGGGTGAGCACCTGAGGGGTACATTAATATCTCACGCAAGGAGGTTGTCAAGGGCAATCATGAAAAAGGAATGGAATAGCTTTATGGATTCTCTGGCAGCTCCATTTCTGTATGCATAGTTCAGATTCTTGTTTCTCCTCCAAGATCCACTATTTTCCTAAGACCTAGACCTCCCACTCTAGTCACAGTAGTCTTGTCTTGGCATATAACAAATACCTTATGAACTTCATTTCCTTTCCTCTAATGAAATTAGTGAGATCAATGTAATTAGATTTATCAGCCCCCGGAAATGGAGTCTCCTACAATCTCCTGGTATAGACAAGAAAAACAAATTGTTACTACATTCATGTATTTGTCAACAGCCTTTGGCCTTTGTTTTCTCCTGTGTTCAGGGAAGTGAGACTGAAATGTAATTTTCACTGTTTAATATCTCATTATTTTGAAATTAGTGGCGTGAAGTCCCAGTAAACATGTTCATCAGGCGTACTCAGCAACGGTTTATTTTTCAAGAGAACATTTTCCAGACATGGCCTTGCTGTGCGCACCCAGGTTCAGAGCTTCTACTACTAAGGCTTTACAGTAACAAAACAAACAATAAAAACCCTGCCTCAGCCACCCACTCACTCATACATGCACAGACGCACACACACATACAGATAAACACACACAGGTTCACAAATCCCCACCAACACATTCCTTTCTGATATGACATCAGGCAGCACCAGCCGGGCTCCCTCCTGGGTTCAGTTGGTGTTAAATTAAACAGTAAATCATCTCACCAAAAGACACAAGAGTTATGTGTGAGTCAAGGGCAACGGTTCTGGGCTCTTTAATAGGAGATGAGGAGGACTTTATGAAGGAGATAAATAACAGCTTAACAAACAGCCTCTGTCTGGTCCCCTGGAGGTTGGCCTCGGCGACCCGGTGGATCAGTAGGATGAAGGAGAGCCAAGAATCTCCATTCCTCTGAAGACATGAAAAAATAATGTGCAGTGAAATTGGAAGAAAGATATTCAGAAGGGGACTAGGGGAGGTGGGGACCAGTGATGAAGTGGGGAGGCTGAGGGCGGCAGTGATCATTGGTGATATGAGACAAGGTCAGTCTTATAGAAAGGACAGCTTGACAGACAGGTTGGTAAAACAGAATGCCTACTTTTGTGCCTACAGAATGACAGTAGGCAGAAAAGTATATACACAGGAAATTATGCAGCCAGACAAGCCGATAAAGCAGATAGACACTGGGGTTGTCCCATCAGTTAATACTTTCCTCCCACCTCTGCTCAGTAATGTTTGCATGTTTGCCTGAGAGACATGACCTAACAGAATAAAATCTGATTCAACACAAAGCAACAGCATTTAGAGGAAATGAAAGAAAAGAGTAATTGCAACAGGGAAAGTCCTTACGCATGAGATTGAATTGAATTGAAGAGCTTTTGTATTCAAGTCATGTGATATAAAATTCTAATCTCACTTAATGTGCTTGTATTTTTCCATTTCCCCACCTCTTTGGTTTTTTCTTTGCTGGAGGTAAAATGTGAGTGAAATCAAAATCAAGGCCTGCACCAGAATAAACTGATCCTATTTACTTTGCCATTTACAGTGAAATGCCTCAGTCAGAATCTTTTCATGCAAGGATACTATCACAGGGTGATCGTGTTTTTGTATGCTGTTTAAACCCCCAAACCACAAACACACACAGACACACAGGGCATAGACACACAAAGCTCGTACAAGCAAGCACTGTGTATGTGTGTAATACAATTCCTCACTGTGCACTGAAATGCTTTAAAGCATCTCAAGATGAAATAGCTCCTAAAATAAACAGTTTAGCACCAGATAAAAAGTTGCCCGTATTTTATAACATGTCCTTTAACTTTGCAGGTTTCTCATTGCTTCTCACTTATGAGTGTTTCTGGCCAATACTCCCTGATGCTGCTTTATACATTTTTATTTGCTCTTCATTTTCAGGAGAAAAGAACATTTCCTCCCGATGCTCTATAAAAGCTTTAACATCCCACATTGTTCATAAAACCAGAGTGATGCATAGCTCTTTACACAGCGCTTGGCATCGCAGCATACAGGGGGCGATGTTATGGTTCATCTGAGGCCATGCAAAATGATTCTATATTTAAGGTGATTTGTTCTGGTTGCTATGCAGCCAGTGTCACTTTTAAGAGGACTCAGCGTTAAGCCAAACGTCTGGGGCAGCCAGTGCATTTCCAGATTTTCAGCAATGTTTTCCCATTGACTTCCAGAAATAGACAGAGGTTCATGGAAACTGACCTCTGCTGGCTCTGATCCATTTTCTGATCAGTATCAATCAAGGAATGACATCCCAGCTGCCTTTGAAGAAGCGAAAACCACATGTACACCAGCCATCTGTGTGTCATCCTTATGATACACGTGCTTATGTTCGAGTAAAAACACACAGGCGTGAATCCACAGACGCAGATGCATGGCTGCACAAACATACACACACACCTCCTCACTCTTCCAAGGTTCATTTGTCAAGATGACAGCTGGACTCTTGCTGAGGTGGAGTTTGCCAAGCAGAATCCCTCGCTTGGTTAGTGGGAGCCAGAACATCCTGGGAAACATTCTGACACACACTTAGAGACTGCAGTGTGACGGTGTGTGTGTGTGTGTGTGTATGCGCGTGCATGAGCAAGTGTGTTTTTGTGTTGTGAATGTGCAACTTTTCAAAACACCCAGCAGCAGCATGGCAAGGTCCAGCCCCCTCTTCAGTTTCTGCCTGCGCTTGGCAGGGGCAAGCTTGGCAGGGAGCAGCCCATTTTGTCAGGCTTCCAGTCAACATCAAACGCGCATACTGCTCCCGCCTCTACCTGAACACCTTTCCTCCTTTGCTTTTCCACTCACATCTGGGTCCTTAGACATCTGTTTACCTCATGATACCTCCGAAGTGTTTGCCCCTGTAGGCTGCGAGGAATGCACTGTATGCCTTTCATTCCAAACAGCCCTTCAGCTGTGTCCACTGAAAATGTGTCTGTGCAATGATGTATCTGGATGTTTCTCTGAGTAGATTAAAAAAAAGACACACCAATGTGTTCCAGCAGCATAGGATCCCACAAAGATCACTGGTCTAGGGGGAAAACTCTATCCTCTTTCTCACAATATAGATTCATCCTGCCAAATGCATGTTCAATCAAACAAGTCCTGGCAACTTCTCTAAACTCCCCCGTTTCCAAGATTCCAGTCAGAAGGGCTCTTGCTCTGCTACAGAGTTGTGCTGATGCAGTCAATTCACAGCCACTTTCATTTTTCCCTCCTTCCTCTCACTCGCCTCACTCTTTCTTCCCTTCATTTTTCCTCTAGTCTGCATTTCTCCTCTTCACTGCTGCCTGATGGATTTAATAGAAAGTGAGAAGAAGAAGAGGAAAGTGTGTGGGGGAAGAGGGTGAATGTGGTATTTGAAAGGTGGACAGTGCAAAAGTGTGTGTGTGCATGTATTGGGCTTGTGGGGGGAGTAAATGGCCAGGGAAAGTGCAATAGCAGCACATTTCATGCCACTGTCACCCTCTCTCTCTGTCTGCATCTCTCTACCCTACAAGTCTCCAACACTCTTTACTCTAATTACCCAGATTGGGTTTCCTGGGGATGAAGGGACGAGGGAGGAAAAAGGAGTAACAGGGGGTCCTTGATATTGTCCTTGTCAAACCCTAGGGGAGCGACTGGAGAAGTCATTCATTCATCCATCACACTCCTGATTTCACAATTTAATCAATCCCCTAATGAAAGAGAGTGACAGAGAGAGAGAGAGAGAGAGAGAGAGAGGGTAATAGTGAGATGGTAGCCCTCACATTCTAACCCTGCTAAGCCAAAGCTAAGGGGTGCGACCGTTCTTTGTCTGCCACTACAATGGCTGCCTTATTTTCATTCTCTCTGCCTGGAAGTGGGGAGTGAGGAGGGCGAGTCATTCCATTGTTACCTCCAGGGAGAATAGCACCTCTAATTTGCCATAAGCCTGCACTGTTAAAGACCAGACTCCTTTCACACTGCAATAATTGGAAAAGTCATTCACTGCTTAACTTCCATTACTCCATGTTATTTTCACTAATGTGAAGGAAGGTCTTTTAATAATCTCACCTGCGTCACTCCAAGCTATCATTCAAATTACACAAAAGCACACAGAGCACTCTATCTCTCCATTTCATTCTGTCACACAGTCACGTAGAACACTAACCCAGAAAACTCTGAAAATGTCCTCTCTGTAAATCTGTAAATGGCATTCTCGTATTTTAGTGCAGACTGGTAAAACTGAGCTGTTCAAAAGCAATGACATAAGGCTGACCACACAGAGTCCTGTGTGGCAAGATAGCTGACAACTTATTTTCACTTCTAACTCTGTCCTTTATTTTGAAATGTCTGTAAAGTCGATCACACAATACAGGTGCTGTTATTAAGCTGTATTTATTTTTATTTTGTCAGATGACTTTGTGATTATAAAATTTGTGATTTGATTGACATTGCAATGAGTGCAGTATTTATGAGCCACAAAAAAAAATGCTTTGATTTGCACCTCTGGCTGGATTCTTGGCAAAGTCAGATGGGGCTCATAGATGTTTAAGGCCATCTGTCATGCCAAAATGATGAGCAAAACAGTATTTCTCAGAAACAAATGATTTAAACTGTTAACTCAACACTTCAACCTATAGTATATAATTTTATCACATCGAATTTCGTCATAAAATACAAATCAAAATTTTTACCTGATGATGGCACTAGATGAAATGTTAGGGATTACTGAAGTTATTACCGTTCATTTTGAAGGGCACATGAATGTCTACCAAATTTCATGGCAGTCCATTGAACAGTTGAGACATTTCACTCAGAACCACAAATGTCAACCTCATTGTGACTTTAGAGGAAGAGTCTTGTGATCTCTCCTTATGGGACCACGAATGTCAGAACAAAACTTCATGGCAATCCACCAATAATTTTGGATATATTTCAGTCCAGACAAAAGTGGAGGCACAACAAACACACATTGCCATCCTAGAGCCAAACCACTAGCATAAAATTTTAAGATGAATCTACATAGCCACTGGTACATCTGTTCATGCAGACTTCATGCAATCCTCAGCAACTAAAGAAATAAGAAGATATGCTATGCAGTTTGTTTTATGGTTAAGTCAGTGCATTTTTGAAAACCCCAACCTCAGACTGAGATACTCAACATCAATCCTGTCCTACCTTTTAAAGACATGTTGCTCAACATCAAAGCCTGTGCAAAAGTCTGTGTTTTAAAAAGGCCACAGGAAAGCTTTTAATGCAGACACTTTGCTGACTCACAGCAAAACACACAAGGTGTCTTTTTATCTTTATGCTTGCAACAGAGCACATTTGACAGATGGAGTGTGTGTATGATATGCAATGCTACCTAAAAACCTTTCTCTTGTAGAGGCTCTTTCGCTTCAGAGTTAACCAGTGTTTGTGACCTGTTGGCCAATACCTGTATTTCTTACCTGCCTGTTAGGCTTTACTGTGCTGTTGAAAGAACACGTCTCTCTGTTTGTTCCTGTCGACGTGTTTGGTGCATCTATCCCTGTTTGTGGGCTTTAAAGTCATAAAAGTGGCCAAGCTTTCAGCTCTTCGGGGGTTTGCTGTGACTTTGCTGTCTGCAAGTGACTATTCCTGCTGTCCTACCGCTCAATGAACCAGTGTCATTCTCTGAAACAGCAGAGCACTACAGAGCACCTAATTGGCACATTCATGACAGTCCTCTGTGTGTGCTTATATGTTTCTTGTTTGTGTATGACATGCTTAGGCCAGATACTTTTTACTGTGCAGATTTTCTGCAAGTAATTCAAAGCTTTTCGTGTTGTTGCTTTTTTTGTTGTTTTTACAATTTTGCATTTCTCACAATATTATTATATGAATTTATATGAATACTAAACATACATATATGGTCATACTTTATATCTGTAAAATTGCAGTGTGTATTTTGTTTTTTCACGTTTTACCTTACAGTAAAAACAACTTCTGCATTCATCTAAAAACTCATTGTGTCTTATATTTTTAAACAGAGCTTCACAGTGGCAGCTAACCAATTGTGTGAAGCTGTCTGGAAGATGTGGAATGAATAAAGCTGCAAGTTCAAGTTGAGAGGACACCTTTTTAATACTTTTGAAATTGAAAGCTTTGTTCAATGAAATCCAAACTGATTCCATGAAAATTTTGACTGATTTGTATTGACTGATTTCTTGAAGTCTTAAAGGTGGGATAAGCGATTCTAATCCAATATAGTCCAATGTACGTATTTTTGGCAAATTTACCAAATATCTCTTTGACTCCTTTGCTAGTTGTTCATTCTGTGTGTGCGCTGAAAAAAATCTGCTGTTTGCACAGAAAGTAAATGGTAAACAAACAAAGTGGCCTGGACCCTGCCACATAACACTATTCCAGCTATGATTTGTGTATCATATGAAGTTTAATGACTTGCCCACGGGCATTTAGCTTGCTTTCTAGTGTTCCAAGATATGCTGTTGTTGTGATGTTAGGTACAGTAGCAGGAGAGTTGTATCGCTGTTTGGAGCTGTTGTGCTGGCTCGCGGACGTCTCATCATCTCTGCAAATTAGGTTTGCATTAGCAGCTGTAGCCACAATTTGCTAATCCATAACTTAGCTAACCTTAGTTACATTACTTGGTGTCATTGTTTGCTCTACATCATAGTATTTGTCATGATGTATGATGTAGTGTATATCTGCTGGGACTGACCTGGCTGGTAAAGCAGCCTAGTGCACACACTGAAGCCAGCAGTGCATATCAAAAGAAATTGAAAATTGGCATGTTCACACAGGCATTATTTTTGGGTTTGTGATCACTAAAAAACTTAGTGTGACCACAGTGTGAACAGCCCAGCTGCACTTTTGCAACAAAAGCATGTAAATACGTTTTGAATTTAGTTGGATTTATAGTATTTTTTGAGGGAAATGTGACTATTGTGACAGTAGCTGAACTGAGCAAAAGACAAAACAAAAAATACTCTGAACCATCTTCCTGAATACACAAGGATAGACAGGTGTATAATTTGTATGGTAATTGCTTTAATTTCACCCACAATGCTCCAAGGACATATAGCCATGCATATGGTAATGGCAGTTCTCTGAACATGCTAAACTGCAGATTATCTTCAATTTGCCCTACCTGTACTTGTGATACAGGTAAGTGATATGAAAGATCAATTATAAATATGTATTGGCCGGATATATAATGGCTGTACCTACATGCACTGACTCACTTAAGAAAAAGAACAAAATGCATCAGGTCAGGTATTTTACTCATTTGTCAAGTAGTATATAGATTAAGGAAGAGCTGCTGTTAATCAAATTTAGCATATAGAAAGCTATCATAGAGCAATGCAGTTATCATGTTTGGGCCTGAACTGTCATCCATGTAGAAATACAGAATACATCAATAGATGATGTTTGAAATACTTTTCTCACAAACTGATTATGACATGGTCTGCTTTTTAACATGATTGATGGGTGGATGGGAAGTTTTAAACAAAAGCAGTCACTCATTTTGTGAGATCATCAATCTGGCTGGCACGTATTTACCTCCACATCCATCATTTCATACAATAATCTCTCCATTCTAACTCCTTGTTTGGTTTAGGAACAAACATACTATCTCCTTTAGTGTTTCTATAAAAACTGTACCAGGGCTACTTGTAAACCTACTTCTTTATCTTTTTATCTTCTTTTTCCGGTATCATCACTTTCACAGCGCCTCCATCCTGTGGTGAGGAAGACAGACCTGCAAACATAATGACTATACTGGCATCGACAGTGACTGTGAACACAGCAAATTCTATTTCGAATTGTGTATACTCGAGCCCAAAGCCTCTCCATGTTCTTCCCCTTTGTTTACATATAGCGCCTTCTCTCCTAATCTGCCATGGTGAGAGTTGCGTGGGCTGAGGAAAAGCTTGAATGCTGAGGCAAACAAATGCAATGCTAATACGCTCAACATCACTCTGGTATCTCACAAAGTAGTGAATGCCACCATTTCCTGAGTTTGAGCCTGAAACACCTGCTGCCTAAGGTTATTTTAGGGGCAGAGCAGGTAGATACATGGTTGTATATTTTTACAGGATGCTTTCGTAACTACCCTCCGAAATGAGAAAATACAAAGCAAAAGTGAATATTGATTAATTGGGCATTTAAAGAGGTCAAAATAACTGACTTAAACAGACATTCACCCACTGGCCACTTTAAACATTGCTAGTAGAGGGGTGGAACCCCTTTTGGCTTCAGAATTGCCTTAATTCTTTGTGACATACTTTCAACAAGCGGTTAGAAACATTCCACAGAGACTATGGTCCATGTTGACATGATATCGCCATGCAATTGCTGTAGATTTGTCGGCTGCACATCCATGATGCAAATGTCTTGTTTCACCACATCCCAAATTGGATTGAGATCTAGTGACTGCTAAGAACACTAGAGTACAGTGAACTCATTGTCATGGTCAAGAAACCAGCTTGAGATGATTTGAGTTTTGTGACATGGTGCATTACCCTGCTTTCCGCACACCAAGTATTTAAGCACACCTTTTCTGTTCACCTCCCCTTGACTCAGCCTTCTCATGAGCGTGACAAACAACCAAAATCACTTACCTTCAACAATGGATTTAGAACTCGTTCTAAATCCTTCAGAAAGCGACATGATCGACGAACATCTGCCATTGGAGATACCAGTCTTCTTCTTCCCCTGATCAACCTCATCTGAAACATTAGCTGCATTCAGCAATCCACATTCCCCGGCGTTCTCAGCTGACAATCTCCGACAGTTCTGACATTGTTGGGCCTTCACTTGCCAGCAGCTCCAGGGGGAGATCCCAGCTTCACCGCTCCGAGCACACAGCCTTGACCAGCCACTGTTCGCCGGCCCGCTCAAGGTCCAGGCACTCAAGTGATAATCGGAACTGTCTCTACCAGCAACCTCCGACCCAGTGCTCCAACCGTCCCTTCACTCCAAACATTTCCGAGTGGGCAGTCGTCCAGCTCAAACTGGAGCTCAACCTGAGAAACATATACTTCCACCACTATGACAGAAAAGCAAAAGTTTTCCAACGATACAAGGAATCGCTATAAGACGCATCCCCCAAAGCCGAGCATCCTGAGCACTTCCAGGTCACCAGCACTACTTCCAGGGCAACGCCAACCACTCCACGCCGCATCCCCCAGCTGAAGATGGCGAATACAACCACACATCAGCCCTCACACAGGACCAGGTCATATCGAACCCAGCTGCACCCCAACCTCTTTCTCCCTCTTTCTCTTCTTCTCAAACAGCACTATCAACCCGGGCACATGCATCCTTCCATCCCAGCATCCTTGCTTCTTCCGTTGTTCCTACTTTCCATATCCCATCTCATCTGGCCCCATCAGTCCTTCCTGCCTCAATACCAGCTACCACAGAAGCTCATACTGTACCCACACAAGTGACCCATGACTCCGCCATCGGCCAGACCTCTCCTCCCACCCCCACCCCTTCTCCCCCCACCCCATATCCCAAATGCATCCAATGTGATTGTTCCCTCCTCTTTCCACGCTTTCGTTCCACCACCTCCCGTGCACCCTGCGGGCCCAGCCAGACCATCCCCATTGTCACCCTTACTCAACAGATTCTAGCCGGTAACCACATTGACCTCGCCTCCCTCATCACTCCATCCATACATAACCCCCTTATTCCTAGGGAACTCCAAACCTCTCTTGGCCCTATAGAACTTAAGCAACCAATATCGTACCGTCAATAGGAAAGTGAGAGCATTCCTATTCCAGGCAGGGAGAATAGTGTGCAACAATTTTAACGACCTAGGCTGCTCTGTTTCTAGTTGCAGATGCTTGCACTCATGCTCTTTCTGCGGCGGGGCCCATGCCAGAACAACCTGCCCCCACAACCCAACCCAGCACAGCAAGTGTGAGTATCTTAACACCAAATCCATGCACAGCCTTAAAGAATCACCCAGATCGTCAGTTCTTCAATAACCTTTTACAGGGCTTCACACACAGCTTCCACCCAGGCCTGCTAGCCATACCAAATTCATTGTATACATGCCACAACTTGCAATCAGCCATCACCGACCCTGACACAGTTGGCAAACTCCTGGCTAAAGAAACCAAAGAAACCTTTATGATAGGCCCATTTTCCAGCCCACCGTTTCCCACGTTCAGAATAAGTCCCATCGGCCGGCCACTAGGAAATATTCTGGAAAAAAGTGACTAATCATCGACCTCTCCTCCCCGCATGGCTCCATAGCCCCGAGCATCAACAGTCTCATCCCGAGTTCAGACTTTTCCATGCAATATTGAACCATCGACCATGCCATTTCCCTCATCCATACCGCAGGGCAAGGAGCCTTGTTATCCAAGGTAGATATCACCAGCGCTTTTAAAGTGCTTTCCATCCATCCGGATTACTGGCACCTTTTCAGCGTTCTCTGGAAGGGCGCATACTATTTCGTCTAACCAGGTGTAAGAGCAGCCCGAAAATATTCGACTCCCTCTCCGAAGCACTTTGCTGGATCCTGACCAACAACCACAAACTCCCATTCATCATCCACCTTTTAAATGACTTTCTCACTGTTACGCCACCCTCTTTGCCACCATCCCACGGCCTCAACATCTTGACTTCCACATTCCACAAACTCGGAGTCCCTCTCTCCCTAGAGAAAACTGAGGGCCCCAACACGTCTCTGGAGTTCCTGGGGATCACCCTCAACTCAGGGTTACTCTAGGCATCCTTGAGCCCTGAGAAAATCCACCGCATTTCACTAATAATTTCCACTTTCCTTCTGGCCAAGTTCTCTCACTCCTAGGCCACTTTAACTTTGCCACCCAGATCATCCCACAAGGTCAGTCCTTCCTGTCGCATCTCCTTTCCATAGCCACTTCCGTCCCATCTCTCAACGACCACATCATGCTAGACGCCGCATGCAAAATGCTTAAAATGTGGCACCATTTCCTTTCATCTGGGAACGGCATGTCCTTTTTCCACAACAAATTGTTGCATTCATATTATTTTGTACACATGTATGTATAAAAGATAATAGAAAACATGTTCAAATCCCACCAACTACACAGCCAATCCCTACATGGGTCTCCCCGGCTAAGTTAGCCTCCCCCTAACATTACATGGGGCTAAATAAACGAAAACTAAGGACATTTACTCTTTCATTTTAGTTAGTTTTTGCAAACCTGTATCATTTTTTGTAAAGCCTTGTTCTATTCTATTCTATTCTATTCTATTCTACTTGTTTGTTTAAAAGTATAAAAGTTGAAATTGTAGCCTCAGCACTGTAAGGTTCCTCTGAGCAGCAGCACAAGCTCAGTGCAAATTTAGGGCATTAACTGCCGTGGGTGCAAAGGAAAATTTGTATCTGTTAGTTTTTATTTTGGGGAATTTTTTATCTTCGCCCAGAGGGGAGAAGAACAAATTCCTCCAAAAGAGGGTGCTCAGAGCTGGCTGTGATAGTCCAAGCCTTATGAATAACTTGTCTTTCATAGATGTCTGCCAAGTACAGCTGTTGAGTGCCAATTATTTTACTGGCTACCTTAACAATGGTAGACAGTTTATTTTTGCTTTGCACTGTAAGATTCCCATACCAAGCTATGCAAAAAGTTAAAATTGATTCTATAAAAGATTTATAAAATAGAGTTGTCAAAGTTTTGTCCACATTAAAGATATTCAGTCTGCACAGAAAATAAAGCCTCTGAAGACCCTTCTTGTAGACAGCAGAAGTGTTAAGGTCAAAGTTCAAGTCAATAACTGTTCCTAGGCACTTGTAGCACTCCACTGTCTCAATAGGTGTGCACCTTGATTATTGTTTTTAGTTTTAAGAGCATTTAATTTCAAGAAGTGGTGGTCACACCAATCAACAAAGTTGTTCAAAACTAGCCCGTGGTCATCCTGAAGGTCGACCAAAGCCACGTTTCCCGACCAAACCCAAGCTTTGGAAATCACGTGCCCTACGTCACATGACATAAACACATGGAGACTGCAGTGACACAAAGGAGATGAACCCCAGCTACTAGATCGGCCTGGAGGCTGATGTGCACAGCTGCTGGGTTCACCAGTCAACAAGCGTACAATCACTGACAACCTTCACAGGTTAGGGTAAGGGTTAGGGACTACGGGGGGCTATCAACACCTTTAAGACTAACATAGTTAGCTAACTAGCTAACTCTACGAACCTAACGTAGCTAACGCTGCTTAACATTATTAACAAGACAAATCCATTGTTTCATGTGAGAATCGAACTCTCGTTGCTAACCTTCCACCCAACCTACCACCACTGGAGTACAACTTTATGCGTGACCGTGTTTGTCATGTCAATTGTACCTAATAAAGTAGCCAAAGAGTGTATGTTCCTGTATATACAGTATATACTCAATGGCCAAATCATAATCACTCATGATGGGTGAACAAAACATAACTACAAGTAAAGACTAATTTGCTAACAGCTCAATATTAACATTAAAAAACAACACAATATATCCGTAAACTAGACTTCTAGGTAACACTTTAGTTTTTCATCAAACATCAGCTTGGCCCAGGCTAGTAGGGTAGTAAGACTGAACCAAAACAGTAAAGTTGTGGCCCAAAAACCAAAACAGTGAGCTGACCCTAGCTTCAAAGCTCTGTGAAGCTGAGATGAAACTGCAGAGGCAGGTTAAATTATCTGTTTATTTCTATGACCGGCCCCTTTCACATTCTTCTAGTCATGTTATTCATCGTTAATATAAAAATATTTAGTATATAATTATTGCTTACATTTTTGCTGACTCTTTTAAAATGTTGATTCAACTAAGATCATTTATGAGGCCTAGTTTTATGGTGGTGGTTTCATTGGATAGCCTTATATTTAATAAGGTATGTTTATAGGGGTGGATTAAATATGAGAGATCTTCTTCTATTGGGTTGCATTACCCATTGTTGTTTTTTATACAACAATTTTTATGCAATATTCTTGTACACATCTCACACTAATTTTACCCAGTCTACACTCAATATAGATCCCCTAATCAATACTTGCAATTTGGATTAATTTAATTTGAAAATATATAATCATATTATTAATATGATTAATATATTAATATATTTAGTAGTGTATATCTACAACATGCAGTGAAATCACACATCTAAATGGTGGTAGTTGGATACTTTTTAAAGTGTTAGTTAACATGAATTCTTAAGTGAGAATTAATTCCTCTGCACCCTAGTAACTGCGGTAGAACGGCGCTTCTGTTATTCATTCCCCGCTCTTCATCTCCCCTTCTCTGTTTTCCCAGAAGACCCGGTAGCATGATAATTTCTCATTTGATTCAGTTTTGCCTGGCAGAAGGGAGCTAAGCTCAGTGATAAGATCTCCTTAAGAACCAGACAAGTTGTCAGTAATGAAGGGAATTGCTTTGATCCGTCGACAAATAGGTCATTTAGACAGTGTCTGGTTTCTGATGCCGGATGATACAGTCATGGCGCTCTCTCTCTCTTTCTCACCCTCACTATCCATCTCTCTTAGCAGAGCTCGTCTCTTCTGATCTCTCCTCCCCTATAGACATGCATACACACACACTATCAAAAAATATAGAAAAAAAATCAGTGGGAACATGAAAAAAACACAAAGAAAAAAAGTTATTTTGGTTATTATTGGCACTCTTGAAAATGAATTCCTTTGTTATTTATTAGCCAATGGAGGCATTTTATGTGTGTGTTACCGTCTGTTATTGTGTGAGGGGCAAGATAAGTGGAGAGAGAGAGAGAGAGAGAGTTTCCCTCTTTTCATTAAAGGAAATAAAAAGTACTTGTGCAGTTATGAGAAGCTCTTCGTGTTCATCTCATGCTGGGCTTTTTTTCCCCAACACATTCCCTTCCTTTTCTGAAGCTAAAATGGCAGAATGTCAGTGAGAGCTTCTTACTATTGAAATGACATCCCGTCTGTCACACTATTCTGTGATAAAAGAGAAACTGATAACATGCAACAACAGCAAGCTGATTCATTTCCTTGACATCCATTATTGGATCCCTTAATGCATAGCCATGTATATGCATGCGATATGTCTGCATATGTTATTATATACATTAATAATAATGAGCCAGACAAAGCACACTTGCAAGCTTGAATGCACATATGTATGCACACACATCCATGCACAAATATTTGGTAGAAACAGATGAGGATAAAGATTCTGGTGCCGTCCCTCAATAGTTTTAAAAGCGTTGTGGGAGGGAGAGCTAATTGGCTCGAATGACTGTGGAAACGTGCAACTGAATCTCTTTCCCCCCCAAGCAGGACGGGTGGGAAATCAGAGGGGCGGGGAAAACCCAAATGGAATTATGGAGAGCTATCACTTCCTAACTGGTGAGGATTTATACGCCACTGCCAAGGCCAACGGATTGAAGTAATTTCATTTTTCATGCATGGCTTCTGTCCCCACGGAGACCTGAAGCGAAGACAGAGAGAGGGAGTGATGAGAGAGTACAGCGGAGGGGAGAGATGAGAGGAAAGGGGAGGAGTGGAGATGAGAGAGAAGGAGTTGGAAAGGAGAAGGGAGGGGGAGGAAAGCAGAGACAAGGAGAAGGGAGGAGAAAGGGGATGAATGAGAGGGGGAGACCGTTTGGCAGCTGGATGTGTAATAATTGCTTGTATTTTCTAATGTGACAGGAGAGGTAGATGGAGTCAGTGCAGTGTGCTTTGCCTATAGAGGAGGGTAATGGTGGTACATTGAGCGTTCAACTGAGTTGCTGGCACGATACTTGTTAGTTTGTTGGTGTTTAACGGGTAGAGTTTCTTTGAAGTAATAGCAGTCGATGTCTGCAGCTCATTAATTATCATAGCTGTCAGCAGTAATTCGCTGAGATATGTGCAGAGCATTCTGACGTTCTCCTCCCCCTATTCCCCAAAGAAAACACACATACAGACATGCACAAATAACCTAAGTGTGATGTTATGACAGCTTCTCTTGCATTCTTACAGGAAGGGTTTCTATAAGCGATCACATTTGTTTGATAAGAGATTAAAGGCACACTTTGACCGGATCTTACTAATATTGAGTTGATGAGTTAAAGAGTTGATAATGTGATGCTGCTAAAGAAGGAGACCAAGGAAAATAGTGATAATTGCAGTGTCAGTGATGGTGACAGGTTTTTATTCCACCACTAGGAAAAGTCAGGATGACACCTGTCTAATACCGTATGTCCGTCCCTTGTCCTTGTTAGTTGCTCCAGCTATTTTCTCAGCAGGGCAGAATTCCTGGTGTGTCAAAAGTGTGGCTAAATTGGTTCCTCAAGTGGTGAAAGATGGAGACAACTTTGGACAGTCATACTCTTCGGGTACACTCAGGCTCTCCACTGAAATAGTCATTGATTAGGAAAAAAAAGAATGGCCTTTCCCCTCTGTGTGTATTTTCGTCTGTTTGTGTGTGTGTGTGTGTGTGTGTGTGTGTGTGTGTGTGTGTGTGTGTGCGTGTGTGTGTGTGTGTGTGTGTGTGTGTGTGTGTGTGTGTACAGTATGTACCAGCATACTGGATGGAGTAAGTGTATGATTGAATCATTTTGATACACCGGCTGATGTTCACGGGTTGTCATGTAGTTAATGGAAAGAGATGGGATGCTTTGAGGTTTGGACTCTATTTGGGCACTAAATTGAAAAACTCCTCCAAATGAGTCCCAATTACACAGCACTTCAGTCCAAATCACAGGCCTAGCAGTGCAGTTAATGCACCTATTAGCTGTCTATCTGGCAAGGAAAGCTGAACTCAAGTACAGGCCTATTTCTTAAAGAACGTTCTGCTTCCCATCTCCCACAGTTATTAAATAATTATCTTGTTCTGTGTGCCCCTGGATTTGGGATTATTTTCTTCTGGCCATTTTTGCCTCCTCATAATGTGTTGTTGTGTTGCCTGTTGTTTACTCCTTAATTACACAACAATTACAACCTCATATTTTCACTTTTCCATCTAATAGTCATAACAGCCACAACCTGTCTTAATCCCAGTTTAGCTCCAGCAAATCTTAATAAAGCACTGTCATAGTTATCAGTAAATACATGTTGATTTCATTCCTCCCTCCCAGAAATATTGAATTAAAATGTCTCTTTTGAAGCTGTCCAATTTTGCCAAGCAGAATGTATAGTGCTCCCTGCGGCAGCACTAATGGAATCCTTGAATATGCGGTAGCTAGAAAAGCCACACTGTGAGAATGTTTTGTGTGTGTTTGTGCATGTGACCAGTGAATAACATACAATGTCAGATTTCTGAGATGTTTAAGGACAAAACACCCGCCAGCGCATTGCACCAATAGATATAGGTAGGCCATAGCAACTGTGTGTTTTAGTTTAGTCAGGGCAAGAGAGTAATAGAGACAGAAAACTCTGCGTGGCTTGATTGAGTGTTCCTCTCTGTTTGTTGTGATGCAGATTCGTTCAGACCAGGACAAGGACATCTCGATCCGATACAGCATCACTGGGGTGGGAGCCGATCAACCACCCAATGAAGTGTTCAATATCGACCCTGTGCTTGGAAAGATGTTTGTCACCAAACCTCTTGATAGAGAACGTCGCTCTTCTTACCATGTGAGTCTCTCTCTCTCACTTTCTCACACACATACACACACACACTTATATTTCCACACAGAGTGTCTTTATATCACAACAACAATAAATCTGAATCCATGTAGCTCTACATTATAAAAAATCCCTCTCTCATGGTAAAATTAATAATATAATACAGCTGACTCAAAAAACTGTAAGAAAAGAAACGTGCATAAATGAAGTACGGTAAAGTACAGGAAAACACATTTTTTTTCTTATCGTTTTAATAAATTGTTTTTAACCTTATAACTCCTTAATATAAAAGCATATATATATATATATATATATATATATATATATATATATATATATATATATATATATATATATATATATATATACATATATACAAATTTGCTCAACGTGACATTATGAACAAACATGAAATCTGCTTTAGAAATAATTTAATTAAATCCATTCTATAAACATTAACAAACATTATTATATTAAGCTCTGTAACATGGCAAGTAAAAGCATCTCCTTCAAGAGTTGTGTTCTTGTACAGTTAACGCTGTGAGTAAATTTTTAGTGCACAATAATGATGGAATGAATGACGGAATTTCCAATTTGCACCTTTTCATTCATAAAGGTGCTACAGCGCTATTTGCAAAGCATCTGGATGAAGTAAAGTTGAAGTCAGAGATGTGATTAATTAATCATTGAGCTCTCAGTGCTTTTCTCATTGCTTTAATACTGCTGTGCCAGTAACAGTGGCACATGACGAAAAGACTATGGACATACTCTTATTCTTGTTTCCTTGACTTGAAGCTAAAAAAAGCTAACTAATCAACAAACAGTACGTTGTTTGTTTAAACTATATAGTAATGTAAAAGAAGTCTTTGCCCAGTACAGCATTTATGACCCTTTTTGTTTCGTCCATGCTGTGCTGGTCTAAAACCAAATTTTTGCCAAAATACCAACATCTATTTTGGTGCTATCTCATTTGGATGAAACTTTTAATTGTACCGTTGTGCTGAGTACTACTAACGAGCACTAATTTGTCATATTGCTGCTTAAACTGATCTTTCTGCTAGTCTTTCTGCCTCCATGAAAAGAGAGCCCCAAGGCTTTGATATAGTGAACAGGCAGACTGGGTTAATCACTCTAAGTTAGTGTCTCTATTTTTCTCTTACTCTTTATTTGCCACTATTCTTGTATTTATATGAGTCTAGTCTGACTTACAGTCCAAGTGAGCGGGAAATCAATGTGGTGATTTGTTAAAAAAGGCGGTGGCTTTAAACTCCAATGATGGGCACAAATACATCATCTTGTTAAAAATTACAAATACTTACTCATAAAATAGAAAATGTACTTAATTAAAATACAATTAATTTGTTAATATAAAAATACATTCTATACAAACCAGAGCAGGAATTTCATGAAGGCCATGGCCACTGTGTACCCTCGGTTTGGCCTTATACCCCTCAAAAATATATATATGCCTGGGGCCAACAGTGGCCTTGATGCCTCTCCTGCACTGCCCCAGCTGATTTTTCATTGCTTCTTTCCTGTCAATATGGTTTTTAGAGATTCTGAATTCATATTGGGCAGCATTAAATGAAATGCTGCACACATAACCAGTGGTGGGTTAAATTTTGAGGCTGGTATGAACCACAGGAAAACAGCAACAACTTTCAGAGCGAGAATAGTCCTTGAGCAAGACTTCTGGTTCTGGTTCAAAATAAGGGTGTTACTCGTGGGGATTCCTTTCCATGATGTTGTCAGGCACCTGGTATAAGAGCATCAGTAGCAAAAACAAGCACTTTTTGTGGACATAATTTTGTTGCAATGCTTTCCAGCCACTGCAGCTGATTTGCAGCTGCCAGCCGAAGCTGGACGGATTAGAAAACGTTTTGTACCTACTAGTCATTCAGACATTTGAAGTTAGCATGCTAATGAGTTAGCTCCAGCCGTCTTGTCTCTTTATGTATATGACTTTGTACCTCAAGCAGCAATAAAAAAAATAAGGTTTAGCCACCTTCCTCTTGCTCCTCTCTTGAAAATGCCTCTCCCTTCGCCAGGTGAACCCACCATGTCTTCATTTTCAGCTAACAGAAACATTTAGTTAGCGACATGGCTAACTGAGCTAACTAGCTAATGGCAGTTAGCAGCAGTTATGACCTGATGTCATATGCTGATGATGAAGTATTTGACAATTCTAGATCACACGTGTTTGCGTTTTGCTTCTGTTGTAGTTTAGTGCCATTTAATAAGCTTGCCTCAGCATGAAGTACCTGATCATATGTTGCATAGCTTTATCTTGGGGGAAATTTACACCAAACACCAAATCAGCTTCATCTGTCAAGCTACTCATCTGTCACAAGGAATATAAATAAAATACGGTGGTTCACAATTTGCTGAAACCCATTAGTACATGTCAGATGATTCAGTTGCATTTAACCAAAGACTGTAGACTATGTGTTTTTTTGTTTGTTTTCTTTTTAAATCTTACAATTTAAACCTGGGGATAGAAATGTGTCTTAATTGAACATAAAATAACATAACATAATATTAAATAATGTATTTTAAATATTTCAAATACACAAATACAATCCCTTGAAGTATTTTGTTACAACTACATCTATTGTTTTCCTGCCCATCAAAATACAAATTACAAAATACTCAAAAGTAATTAAATATGCATTTTAACATTTAATTGAAATACTGCCCATCTCTGTTAAACTCCATGTTTGAAGAGGAAAAGTGTTAGTTGGTGTGGAAGTCAAAGAGCAGGGACAAACCAGCTTAGTCAAGGTAATGTACATGTAAACAGAAGAAGAAAGGTGTTACAGTTAAATGAAAGGCCTCTCACACTAGATGCTGTTAGAGCAACAGGAAAGCAATTAAACTGTATTGGATAAAACTTGAACATCCTCAGGCCAATAACTTTAAAGACAAGGAACTTTACTGAGCAACATCATCCTGAAAAGCAAGAATTTGACTTTGTCCTCCTCTTTTTGTTTACTTCATATTTCATGCAAGGACAGAACAAAGTTAAGGTCTAGTTCTTTTTATTTCAAAAATGAGCACTCTGAAATTTTAAAATCAGCCATGCAACAAGATGCATTCTTATAAGGAAAAAACCTTGGAGCTGTTGTTATCTCTATTAGGATGCTTCCTCTTTGCCAAATGCCAAGCGCTGCCTGGTACGGTCTGTTTTCTCCCCCTGCCTTTCAAGATAATAACTTTAATGTGGACCCAGAATTACATTTTGCCTTTTTTAAACATGGCGGTAATCTCTGACTCCTGCTGTTATTGAATTAGGGTGTGGGTGCATGTGGGATGGAGGGATGAGGGTGGGTCGAGATAAGGGGCCTGGCTCCTAGCCTGTTACAGCACGGTGAGATGCGAGATTTGGTATGTGATGGCAGTGCACGGATATTGGGTGCAGGACAGATCAGACAATGCAGTGGAAAAAGTAAAGTCAAATTAACCTCAGGGAGACCTGAAGACACAATTTTGGTGGAAGTGCAGAGGGGACAGGGGAGAGGAGTGGATGGGCGGGTGGCATTGGAGAGGATCTTCACCTCTCTGAGGAGAAGAAGCTGATGGAGAATGCTATTTATTCTATTTCCTGCTGCAATGAGCCTGGAGGCTATTTCACTTATCTGACTCTCATGCTCTTGCAGTGGCCAGGTAGCCGCTTTCCCATCATGCTTACTCAGAGTATCATTCCCACAATACTCCATAAATGACAGGGGGAAAAATCTTCTCATGTTAAAATATTTCATCTTTCTTCTCTGTCTGTTCCTAACATGTTGCCATTTTCATCTCCTTCTTTTAGTCGTCCTTTAGATGAATATCCCTAACATCAAATAAAGTTGAAGGTCCTTTGCCTGAAATTGATTGCTGACATTTTAACAAAATAAATATTTACTAGCCTACGTTGTTAGGAGCAGGATGTAGATAATATCTGCATTCATTTTTTTTTCTTTGTATGACATAAACTAAACATCCCCTGTGCTTCTAGCTGACAGGAATACCACTGAATAAGTCATGTTCAGGGATATAAACATTCTCAGGTAGAGTGAAGTGAATCAAAACACCTTTAAGGAGAATCGAGGAGTTCATTTTGAAATGGCATCTCAGTCGTCAGTTTGACCTTCATGTATGGAGTGAAAAAAACAAACCACAAGCATTCAGTTAAAGCCAACATTTCCCTGATAATTCAGTTTTCTCTGCTGTCATTTTCAGTCATTCAGTTCTTTATTTCTTCCTCCAGACTTAATAAGAGAGAGAGCTGTCAGGACACACTTTCCAGCATGTATCGATTCCAGTAATAACCTCATGTCCAAACTTTGTGAGAAATCCTAGTTGGGGATTCCATTGATCTGAGCACAGCTGAGTTGAATTTGAGATGGGCTGATGTGTTTGCAGAGTCAGAGGGAACTCAAGAGATTTCAGGACTCTCTTTCAAACAAAACCAGACAGAATGTTGGCCTGGGATCCAACACAGTGATCCTGAAACAAACACCTTACATCAGGGCCGACTTCCAATAAAATAAGATGTTTCTTGTTTTGGTTTCTACTGAGATAAAAATATCTGGGTACTAAGTATAAAAGAGATAAGAAGTCTGGAGAAAGTGCATGCTCGCAAAGGCAATTTTTCTGCAAGAAAAATATCCAGAATTTCACATCTGATTCTCATTATTGTTGTGTGGGTTTGGGAAATCTTTCTGAAACTTTTATACTGTATAATTCAATAAAACAGATTTTATCAGCCCATGTATTCATGAACTGGGTTGAATGCCAAATTCAGAAAACAGAGCAGAGGTGTTTTTTGTTTGACTTTGGAAGTGCTATGAAATAGTCACCTTGAAGTATATAAAAAAAACAATGCTCTCAGTTTGTTGGTGTTTTATTTATGTTGTTTCTCTTGTTCTTGTGTCCACTTTTGTGAGTGGAGACAGTTGGGAATACACTGAGAGGATGAGGGCGTCTATCCCAGGAGTGATACACAGAAGTGATATTCAGACACAACTATTAAAACTTAGGCAATGGCAGCAGTTAATGTAGACAAAGGGTGAAGGTTTAGTTTAAGAAGCGTGGGTGTAGACAGTATCACTTGTGTTTTAATGAAACTGGTCTTCATGCATTTCCAAAGTTTAAAAAAATAATACATTTGGCCAACATTTTTGTATTCTTAATCCACTAACTAAATAAATGAAATAATATTTGGTTTCACTGACAGAGAACTCATATAAGAATATTTGCTTCACTAACACACAAATAGAAAGATTCATATAAATACAGAAAACAAAAACTTTAAACTAAACTAGACTAAAGTAATCTGAAATAAAGGATTAATCACAAGAAATCAATATATCTCAGGAACACTGTCCTAGGATGCTGTGGCTTTGACTTATGTTCAACTCTAGTGTCTTTTTATTAGAATAGTAACATTACAGAAATCAAACTATACATGACTTCTTTTTCACATGAAGCATTTATTCCTCCCTGAGTAGTATTTTTTTCAGAATTTGCCTGAATCACGCCTGATAAACTAAAAATGACAAAATAAGATTTAGTAATATTTACACCTAAGTCTAGATGATTATTTGAAATGTAATCAAAACTGTAATTCAGATCCTCTAACCTACATAATTTTCCCATGTCGGTTGTTTTGGTTTTTAATCCTGTTAATATTTTCCTTGAAAAATATACTACTGTATGTGTAGTCACGTGACCCAGTCCCCTCCAGTCCTGCTCAGCTTCCCAACTGAGCTCTTACAGTGTGCGGGTGAAAATGACTAATGTTATTACCGCACTAATATTAATAAATGTGTGAAATCTTAGGAGAAACATTTCTCTGGTATGTGCACATCAACATTACCTTATCAATGAAAATTTAAATAATGGATTTTTTTATATGTCTTTATTTAAAACAGTATAGCTTTTATAGTTGAGCATATTTACAATGAAAATCTTGTCAGTGAACTATCATGGTAAAAAAACAAAACAACAATCAAAAACAAACAGTTCATTAATCATAATCAAGGTAAAATGTTCAATTAGTCGTCCAGGCCAAATTACACCCTTGATAAATGTAGACGTTGTGTTGTTGGACAGGCCTGTGTTCATTCCATGAGAATTTTTTTGTAGCCATCAAATACCAAATTTGTTTACATTAATAATTTTCTCCATAAAACCAATAGCACTTCTTGGTCAATTGTTTATTAATTTATTACTCCCTGATTCCATAATGGTTGTAATCTAACCTCATTTCTTGTGATTTTTGTGTTTCCCAGTTGCGAGCCCATGCCGTGGACATGAATGGGAACCAAGTTGAGAACCCCATTGATCTGTACATCTTCGTCATAGACATGAATGACAACAGACCCGAGTTCAAAAACCAGGTCTACAATGGCTCTGTGGATGAAGGCTCTAAACCAGGTGATGGATGGATGGATGGATGGATGGATGGATGGATGGATGGATGGATGGATGGATGGATGGATGGATGGATGGATGGATGGATGGATGGATGGATGGATGGATGGACAAAACAATAAGTAAAGTGTGAAGCAGCTTTAAAAGATTAAAGAATTGAGTGGAGGGGTTAGGAGTTTGGACATGGGTGGACGGAGGAAGAGCGACTAGTATATCAGGGGAGATTGGTGTCGTTAAAACTATGACTACACCAGTCAATCTTTGACGCAACAGAGAATTTTCCATTTCCCTTGATTTAGCAGACAGACGGAAAATCTGTCTCCTACAGTGGCTTTTCATTTAGCTGGCTGCAGCAGTGGCCATAAACCAAAGCGGGTGCTCAGGCTGGAGAGGAGATTGAGGATTAAATGTACCACGCCGTAGCACCACTGGGTCATTTTATGTCTCACCTCAGAGCGGAAGAATCACGGAGATGAGCTCTCTGTGTGCATGCGTGTGTGTGAGTGTGAAGCCTGATGGGCCAGAGTTTATTGCACCAGAAGTGATCTCAAAAGGTATCCAGGTGCTCATTTCCTTTTCGTTCTTTTTTCTATCTGTTTGTCTTTCTTTCTTTCTTTCTTTCTTTCTTTCTTTCTTTCTTTCTTTCTTTCTTTCTTTCTTTCTTTCTTTTTTCTCTCACTGTGCACTCTTTGCTCCCCCCCCCCTCCTCAGCCTTGCCCCACACAGCAGCAGTCTAGTCTCTGTGGCATGCATGACATTCAGCTGAACAATAATCATAAAAAAAAGAGTTTTAGAATTTAGAGCTCCAGTGGTTTCAATGGAAGGCCAATTACAGACTTGAATTAGTTTGCAAATTAAAGAGTCATTATGGGGACCTAATCCTGTCAGGCACAGCTTAGGACACCCTTACAAAGGGTCCATATTAAACCCCCTAAGAGTGCAGCTTAATGAAATTACCCCGCCGATGTGTGGCACATTGTGATTCTTCATCTCCTTCTTTCTATCCCTCCATCGCTACAAAAAACGTGATGGGTGGAGAACTGATAGTCACTCCGCCTGGAATCAAACCAAATATGGAGTCTGTCCTCTGTTTCTCCCTTTTTCTCTCCCTCCCTCTGTTCCTGCCGCCTTTTTTTCTTGTCTTGCTGAGAGGCCTTTAGAGTGCTCCCTCTGGCCGAGTCATTGACAAATGTTGCTTTGAAATGTAATGAAGTTTGAAATGGGAGCTGCGGTTACAATTATCCTCGGACAGGGGCTGTCACTGGCATGATATCACTATCTCTGGCAATTAGAATCGGCTGCGAGAGAGGGAGAACAAGAGTGAGAGAGAGATGGAGAGATTGGGTGACAGGCAGTGATCCCACTGAGTTATATGAGTGCATGGAGGCAGCAAACAAGCAGTGCATTCATGGAAGGATAGTGGCTTATTCTCTTCAAAAGAACTGTGTCTGCATATATATATCTGTGCTTGCCTCTGCTTGTAGGTGGAGTGATAACTATTTACAAAACAGGTTTCCAACTGTTTTAGATTAATGTAAGCAGGGTTATTCTTATGTAATGGAAATGCATAGTATACACAACAGCAATCACAACAGGAGTATATAAGAATAATGTTATTAGCAATATCTGTCATGAAAATATTTGTCATCAAAATCTACTTGTAGGATGTATAAGTAACTTCCATTTAGGTCAGTTAAAAATGGTATACTGTTCATTATATCCTGTAAGCAAAATACGATGTAAGTTATGAGGCTTGGTTATGTACACATGAACCAGTACCAGTATGATGATTATCAATATATTATCTGTTATTAAATTATGTTTGTAGGATAGTTGATTAAGTAGAGTAATGCATTGTGTCCAGATTTTTTTTTTCATTTTGTAGGTTCTACCTGTTTGTGTTTCATTATAAACTATCCGGTTAAAGGCACAATAGCAAAACATTATAATTTAAATGTTTATACAAACAAAATTGGCCACTTTGGCCACAAGAGGCAATTACAGGATAGTAAGAATAAATTTCCCTCTCCTTTTCTATAATAAAAACCACTGACGTGTTTATGCGTTATGTGTAGAAACTTATTGTAACACTGGTACAAGCAGAGATAAGTCATGAAGAGAACAAACTGATTTAGTAATGTCAGTTACACTAATTAATTTTATTCTGTTTTTTTAATGATTACTGTTTTCAAATGCCATTCTGATGCTTTCCTTTGTCAATGTAAAGTACCCTGAGTTGCCTCTGTGTTTGAAATGTGCGATATAAATAAAGCTGCCTAGCTTTGCCTAAAGCTAGCTAACATTAGCCACTATACGCTACTGGTCCTACCAGACCACGGATGGCTGCAGCAGTAAAACCTCTGTGTATACTGAATTGGGTAAGGGTGTGTGTTACTGCTTGTATGTTCACCTCTTATTTTTCTAAAAGGGGCATTGTGTAATTTCATCTTTCAAAAGTTACTTAGTCTTCCTTTAACACATATAAAATAAATCATATATATTCACATATATTCACATATATATATAGTTATTGGTGCTTCACTCCCCTCCCTGAAGGATATTTACACCTCCCACCTCACTCGCAAGGCCATCACAATTGTGAGTGATGCAAGTCACCCCGCTCACAATTTGTTTGATAAACTGCCCTCTGGGAAGAGGTACAGAAGCCTCGCGCCCAGCACCACCAGACTCACCAACAGCTTCATACACCAGGCTGTTAGGATGCTGAACTCTCTCCCCTCTCTCCCCCCAGTTACATAACATCTTGGACTTGCACTACTCCACTTGCACACTTGCGTTTGCTGTTGCTGTCCTGCTTGTCCTGAAAACTGACTTTTGCACTATTATTGACTATATGCATAATTTGCACATTGCACACTGAAAACGGACCTTTGCACTATTTGCACTTTATATTGACTGTATGCATACAGTATATGTATGCACACTGAAAAACGGACTTTTGCACTATTATATTGACTGTATGCAAAACTGTACATTCACATTCTCAACCCAAAATTTTGCTGCTCTATCTGCCTTCATAGTATGTATTTTAGTATTGATATGGTTTACTTGGATGTTATGTCTTGTCTGTTTTTGTTTTGTTTTGTCTGTACACCGTGGGATAGAGGGAAACGTAATTTCGATCTCTTATATGTCTTGACATGTGAAGAAATTGACAATAAAGCTGACTTTGACTTTGACTTTGATATATTCTTTTCTTCATCAGGAACATATGTGATGCACCTCTCAGCGTTCGATGCTGATGACAACACCACAGCTAATGGAATGGTGCGCTATCGAATCCTGTCCCAGACACCACACAGCCCAATCCCTAACATGTTCACCATCAACAGTGAGACTGGAGATATTGTGACTGTGGCACCTGGTCTTGATCGAGAGGTTGGTCTTCTCTGTCCCAAAGCATTCACTTTTTCAATGTTTTTCAGAGAAAAATTATGCAAAACTAAGGAAATCAATCAACACAAATAAGGATTGATTTGATGATTTTTGTCTTTAAAATCTGTGAGTATGATACACCTCTATCTGTATCATATTTTATTATGTTTATAGAGTACAGTTACTAACAGCATTGTTTACTCTGATGACAGTCTAAGATGCGCCTTACAAATGTTCTCCAGCCATTTGTCACCAAACAACCACACAAACTAATTTTTTTTTTTACAGTAAATTGCCTTCTTCTGCGGTCACCTTGTTTATGGAGCTATAAAAGTTGTGACAACATCCAAATGTGTTTATTCTTGTGACATGGATGTGCCAGTGACAACTCTGCAAAGAAATCTCCGAGACAGATCATCCTCCCAAACTGTCACCAGTGACAGACCTATTAACAACACATCATGCTACAGTGGGCTGCTCATGTTGTGTTGTGTGTGAGTGTTAGTGTGTGTCTGTGTATGTGTTTGGGTGGTAAACATAGAGTGGAAATATCTGAGATAGAACGCCCTTGACACCTGTCAGACAAACACAAAAGCCCATATAATCACATCTACACTCGATAAAACACAGGCAATTGAGGGGAGGGTAAAACTGAAGGGAGCAATAGAACAAAAACCGAGCTGGGCTGACAGAGTATTACAATGAGTTGGGAGGATGTGAGCGTGAATTTGGCAATGGAGATATGGTGACAGAGAAGCAGGATGAGATATGAGAGAGCCAGGGGTGAAAAAGAGAGGTATGAGAGAAACATGGATTAAAATGTCTCAGCAAACATCTGCTGATCTGCTAATCCAGCCAGTCACCCTTAACATAGGATTAAACTCTTACCTCAATACACACACACAGACACACACACTAGTATACTTGGGACGACCCATACAGACATAATTCATCCCTAACTTTTTTAAATATGTTGTTTATCCAGGTTAGTATGACTGAGAGCTCGCTTTTTCAGGAGCACCCTGCTCACAGTCACTGCATTAACACATTAACACCGGCAATATGACATTTTAAAAGTCAGTGTGATCAGTTGGCACAGAGCAGCCCCACTGGAGCAGATCTGGGTTAAGAACCATGCTCATAGGCACCTCAGTGGCGGTATTGAGGGAGGGACAAGCACTGCTCTTTCACTTTCACCAACCAAAAATAGACTTTCACCATTCTCATAGTGACATTTTTATGGCAGCAGCAGGCAGCTGTTTTCAGTGAAAAAGAAGACTACTAGCAAATAAATATGGATGTAAACAATGCTGGATTTAAAACTTTACAAATTTAAACCTAGTCAACATTCAAACAGCCAGCTGCAGAAATGAGATCTAGCCAAAATGTCCTCACTTTTCTAATATGCCTTCTCTCTCAAGGTATAAAACTCAACTGATCCTCACAAAGACAAACATATAAGCGCGTACACACACGTAGAAACACAAACACAAGTACATGCATATATTTCTCTACATTATGTGGTCTCACGTATATATTTTTACATACAATTTATGAATTGTGACGGCCTGGGGGTTGGCTTGTTTTGTCCTTTTCTTTCCAGGTCTTTCTTTCTGTTTGGTCAGACACACCCACCTCATCAGTGATTGCAGCCACCTGTTCAAGTCCTTAAAAGCTGTGGTGAACCAAGATGGCGCTCTCTCTCCCTCGTGACCTCTCTCCTGGAAGGCGGGTGCCTTTCAGGAGCTCCTTTCCTTTTGGTTGTTTGTTTTTTCAGTATGATGAGTTCGAGTTTACTTGTGTTTTGAGTTAATTATAAGTTAAGGTAACTTTAATAAAACCTTATGGTTCATTTAAACTGTTTTCTACGTGGACCTTCCCTTTTTGTTATGTTCTTCCATGAGCTGGGCATAACAGAATACGTTCATGTGTGCACATTCACACAATGTTTCTGTTTTCCTGTAACATTTTTCATAGTGAGCAGATAAGAAGTCTCAAACCTTGCAGGATGAAAAATTCGGAGCTTATGTACTGTACATAAACTTCATAGGAAGATGCTACACAGCACGTTGCAGTGCCTCCCTGGTCCACTTTTAGTCAGCACTTTGGCCCTTTGAAACTTTGAAAGTTTCTGCAGCTCCCTCCCCTTCTTGGGCTGGGGTGTTGGAGGTGTTAGGCGCTACAAAAAAACAACACAAGCGTCTATTTTTGGTAGTCCTCCTCCCTTGCGCCTCAGCTGCATTCCCTGCTGTCTCTTCTCCTCTTCTCTGTTCTTTACTTTTGAAATGTCTTCTTCCTCTCCTTTATAAACTCCCACACTGATTCTCTTCTAAAGGTTTCCACAGGGTCTGCATTGGACCTTTAAGAGCTTGTTGACAGTAACAGACCTCAGTCCTTCAGAGGAAGCTGGGTATGCTGCGGTGTTGTTGCAATGCTGAGAGGTTCAGAGGAGCTCTACATAATTACTCCCTTGTCTAATTAGTGAGAGTGTTGTGTACATGGTGTACACTGGCTGATGGGACAGTCAGGCAAGCACTGCCTCTAAAGATATGGAGAAAGAGAGGAGTGTGTATGTTTGTGTGCATTTGTGTGTATGTATGGATGTTAATGAGAGTGTGTGTACAAGGTTGGAGTTCAGCATCTCGTCTAGCATCGAGATGAGAGGAGCTGAGAGGAGCTGTCTAATCCTCCTGATGTGGCGTCCTGGCCTAATTGGGATATTTACTTGGTAATTAGCAGGTGAGAGAGACACTGGGAATGTAATTGGGAATCTCAGTGACGAGACACATTATCCAGACAGTCGGCTCCCGGGCCCCATCCTTCCTGCAGCCCATTAACTGCACTCTGGGACAGAAGAAGAGGCTGAGGATGCCGGCGAAGAGAGGCTGAACAGAAGCGCCCAAGTACAAAAATACAAATAAGAGAACCATATTTCAGCTTCCAGTGATGTGACACTGTGTCATTTCAAAAGATGAAATGGCATTTATCATTCCCACATCTTATTGTTCCATAGATAGTCTATTAATCTCTGTCAGTTGGATCATTGTCTTCACATCTGTCCATCAGTGGGACTGAATAAGCAATGTCTTTGATGACATACCCATGGGGAGACTTCACAGTGCAGCCTTCAGATGGTGTGAAGTCTGGATGTGTTCCGCTGAGGAGGTTTCAATGCAGTCGTATAAAAGACTTCACCCTTGTGAATCTGTGTTTCAAATAAGACCACCTATTAGAGAACAGAACACAGGCTCAGCTTTTTTTTTCTTTGGGAGTCACAGTCTGTGACTATAGCTGTAGACTTGAGGAAGAGAAAGTTTTTTTTCTTCTCAAATGAATAACTGCACTCTCTGTGTGTGTTTTTTTCTGTTTCCTCCTTTCACAGAAAGTGTCTCAGTACACCATCATTGTGCAGGCCACCGACATGGAGGGCAACCTGAACTTTGGTCTTTCTAACACAGCCACTGCCATCATCACTGTCACGGACATCAATGACAACCCTCCCATGCTGACCTCCAGAACTGTGAGTTGCTACAAATAAGGGAGTGGGGAAAGGGTAACGATTCAGAGGAGGAGATAGTTTGGGTTCAGAGAAGAGGTTGGAAATGATGAGTATGTTGGGGAAAAAGAAATAGAAAGGGCTACATAGACGGACATTGAGAGAGCAGGAGGAAGAAATGAAAAGGAGAAAGGAAATGCCTATAACACTGTGTTATGTCATTATACAGGAAGATTTACACAAGGACAGTGGAGGGGGGTTATAAAGTGCAAAGGGTACTTACTCATTTCCTTGTAGTGGATGCAAATACACACATACACAAGGAAAAATTAATCCATAACATTGACTTTCATCTGCAAGAAAACTAGAGCCAGCAAATCGTTAATGATTGCTGTTGTGATAGTGATATTTAGAATCATGACTACATTACAGAAGGTCATTATAAAAGTGGTGTTTGTAAGTGCTGCAAAAATTTAGATGTGCAGGTAGAACAGCTGAGGTGGCAGCAGTATTTCTCACTGACAGCTGGAAAGTGGGAAAGAATCTGAGCTATTATTTGTATGTTTTTTGATGAAATTCTCAAGAATAACATTTGTCTTAAGTGGAGTAGGAGGCAAGTCTGCATTCTAGTTTCATGTTATGATGAAAAATCATTCTAAGTGTCTGTATGGCTTCAGGTGTCAGAATTATTCAGTATGTATGCTTTCCTATCAGTGGTGATGAGAGCGTGTTTGGTAGATAAGGTGCTTAGCTCGGCAACTGCAGGGATAGCAGCTGAAGCGATACCAGCAGTAGAGAATGCTCGGCTCTTTGAGGTGGTAGCAGAGGTGTTAGCATTAGCATTTGCCCCGGGGGCTATTAAGACCCTATGATGATGAGTTAGCACTGGTAGTAAGCTTGTGTCAGCCATAGAGCTCATCACAGAGCTGCCACATCACAGACAGTAGGAAATGTACAAAGAGAGCTCAGAGGAAGAAAAAAATACACTCAAAGGAGATGGTGAGCAAAAAGAGAACAAAGAGGGAAGAGAAGTTGATGAGTTGACCATCATGTAGACTCCAAGACGAAAAAGTGACGAGAGAATGATGGGGAGAGGAGAAAGAATGAAGGATTTTTTTGGTCACAGGAGCTATTTTCTACAGCAGCAGTGATAAAGCATAGACATGCCCTGTTGTAAATCAGAGGCCTTTCCTGACTCGGCATACGCCTCTGATTTAAGATTCTCTGCTGATGGTGGCGTATTGATGATAGTGGCCAGTAATAGATTCATATTCTCTAACTGTTTAAGTGCATTTCCATCATCGCCACAGAGGGAAGTTAATACTATCATGGATATTGATGATAAACTTTAGTGGAGGATTTGGAGTCACTATGAGCACTTTTACCCACTTCCTTCATAAATCACCCATTTTAGTGGTGGGATAACATAAAAGCCATTTTGTTGAGAATGCAGGCCATTATGCAAATATTTAGTGTTTGCAATGAACCCCATAGATCTTTCAACGTGTCCCAGAAATATAAAGTTTGGGGAATTTGTCTTTAATGTTGATGATTAATATTTCATCATGCTTATCAGAGGCTGCCCTATTTTTCAAAGCAGCAAAGGGTGGTGTATGTGTACAGATGTGAGGGCTTGGGGTGCTTATTCAGGGCTACATACATGCTTCACATTATTTCAGTGGTGCGGATAGATGAGATAAAAAAAATGGATTCATCTCTTTTGTTGGTTTATGCATAGAGTACTGCAAAAATGATTGCATCGGACATGGTATGGGATGTTTTGTCGGTATCTGTAAAGAGACCTACAGTCGTGGTATCAGGGGTATCTCTGTGCACGATTTACTGCAGTGCTTCCTTTGGCCTTCTTCCTTTACCATCCTCACAAAGTTCCTATGATGCAGTTCCCTGTCACTTCTCCCTTCTCTTTTCTCTCCTTCACTTGCCTCCTTTAGTCTTTGCTTGTTGCCAAAATGGTGACAGAAGGGTGAGGGTGTGGGCAAAGGGGTGTTTTGTCAAGTGCTGTGAGAAAGCCCACTGCACTCTGTGCCAATCACAATCAAAGAGCTTCCCCCTCCTTTCCTTTAGTCCAGCAGTTGGGGACAAGATGCAGTATTTTAGGAAGAAAAACTACTTGATCAGAGAAAATCCGATCCTCTGCTGAAAGACACCACGGCCATGCAACAATTCACTGTTGAAACAAAATGCCACAACAGTGTACTGCCAAAACCAATAACAGAGTCTGAGTCAACACAGTATCTAGCTAATAAATCATTAAGAGAGTGAAAGAAAGAGAACAACCACAAGGTGTTTCCAAGAGAGACTGAAATGCTCTCTTTTCAAAATCACAGATAGATAGAATCACAATCCATTATTGACAATAGTGCTACCACAAGTCAAAGCTCACTGTCATAAAAATAAAAGGTGGAGTCTTAAAGAAATAGAACAATCATTAATTTGAATTGATTTGAATCATGGAGAATATGGAGCTCCTCTTGCTTCTGGGAAAAAAGCTCTTTAAATTCTCTTTCATATACAAATAGCCTGAGTACTACTCACCATAGCAATGCTGCTGTCTCCATGAAAATGTTCACGTCAACTGCATTTCCTTTCTCTTTTTTTGCTTGATGTTGAATAGCATTTAATACTACAGGGTCTAGATCAGAGCTGAAAAGTTCAGTTCAAGCATATTTTGAACCATTGCAATATAAAATCACAGACGCTAGGGTAGGCAATTTATTTCAGATGCATTTTTTGTTATATTTGTTTGTTATAATTCTCCTTTACATCCAGACAGAAGATAATAAATCAAAGGCTTTGTCACAAAAATGAAAAAAAAAAATCCGGTATCTGTGGCTGCCACAGGACTGTGATAAGCACGGTCAATCATTTCATTCAGGCCATATTAAATGGTTGGAATGATTACCTGTCTACTTGTGCTCACTCTGCCGTGCACTCATTGTACATTAAAATGTGTTTGGGGGAGAGGCTTTGGAGGCAGACCTGAAGGGAAGGTGCAAGGATGTTTTCAAATGGATACTTTAAATCTAGCTGTTTGTCAAATGTTACCTACCCAAGCTTTAATTTAAGTGATTGGAGTCTACTTACTGCAAGTTCTTTGGGACCTAAAGTTGACTTCCTGTACTTTGTACAGTTGGCTGTCTTGTAAGTTTCCTCATTTTTTGCATAGACCTGTCTGAAATTCATTTGCTAAGTGTTTGGGCTGATGATTTAGAGTTTTATGTGTAGGGAATTCAAAAATTGCCATGCATGTGAGATTGCCAATGGGAAAAATAAATAAGACTTTTATTACTCAAATTGAGGATGTTGGATGTAACCCCTCCCACTTCCCCACCCTATGACGAGATGATGAGAGAAGAAATCTTATATCGGGGTAGTGATTATAAGAGCTTTGCTGGACTTTTCAAAGTCTTCCATCAGATCTGGTTAACTCTTGCCCTTAGTTGTTACTGTGTGCAGAGAACGACGATGCTCAGTGGCCCTTAGGAGCTCAAGAGCCATCTCTGAAGTTTTATTTTATTAAATTGGCATTGGGGAGTCCTTGAACCAAACCACTGTAATAAACCACTCAAACACAGACACAAACACACACACACACACACAGTCAAACATACGACAGGCTGCCTACTTATCCAATGCAGGCAGTGCATCAGGACCACCCGGACTTGTCTGTTGTCTTAAGAATGTCATTGAGTCTCTGAACAGCTCTCCTGACGCAGCCCTCTAATCTGCCCGCTGCTGTCGGCTGTTTGCTGGGTGATGCGAGGGTTGCCAGGCAGGGTATTATGGTTTGTTGGAGTGTTTGGTCTGGGGCTTTGCTCTTTGATATCCTACACTCACATAAGCGGCTCAGTGGCTCTTCCACGCCTGTTACCCATGGTGACACGGTGACTGTATGGTGCTACATGCCTGTTGCCTCAAAAGGGGTGGAGACACGCCAACATGCTCACCTCCTGACCCTACGTGATTGGTTAAGAGTCGGGGGGTTGTTTGTGTAGGTGGAGCTGTGGTCGACTTGTGTTTTACAGGATAGCGGCGCAGTTGTTGCTGTTGTTGGTTCGTCTTTGTGGGCTTTATCCCCTGAGCCTGTACAGCTTTGATCCATCCCCACCATAACAGACACATGACAGACAGCCGCTCACTCCTCATCAGGCTTATCAGGACAAAGCACATGTGTTTGTACAGCAAGGGGACAACTAAAAGCCACTCATATACACTCTAACAGCTGTTTTAACCCTCCCCACTGCTAACTCCTTTCTGTTCATCCATTTTCTCCTCCTTTGTCACTCTGGCTTTCAAAAGAATGAAATATTATTGTTCATCAAGACCAGGCATTTGGAATGCAGAAAAAGCAGGAAACACAGAAACTGGAACAACGCCCCTGTGTGCATGTGCTTGCTGGTGTGCAACTGTGTTTACTTGTTGTTTATTACTCAGCAGTGGTAAAATCGAGATCATTAAACTTACTCTACCTGAAAACCTGAAAGGAGGACTGGCTCTGTAAAGAAAAATGGAAAACAAGAGATAGGCACTCCGTGGCTTTTTGGAGAAATTGGAACACTCAAACAGCTCAATGTATCCCAAAAGACCTCAACTACAGTCAAAATAGAAATATTTTGAAGCAACAGATCACAAGGTAACGTTTTGCGCTATTTTCTGCAGTTTTCCGGTGAGGTACCAGAGAACCGTGTGGATGTTGTTGTGGCTAATCTGACGGTGATAGACGCTGACCAACCACATTCGCCTAACTGGAACGCCATCTACAGGATCATCAGTGGAGACCCTTCTGGGCACTTCACCATCCGCACTGACCCTGTCACCAATGATGGCATGGTCACCGTTGTGAAGGTAAGATGCCAGCCTATCAGAACATGCTCCGCTTCTCGCCTTGTAGAGGTCAGTGTTGAAGAAACAGTCACATCCCCTCTGGATTTAAGCACAAGCAATAATAGAATACAGAGTTAAATGTGGACAGGCTGGGGTCTTTGCCTTTCATATGCCCCTTTTATGTCCAAATGAGAGATTGGAGGCTGCTGCGCCCTTCAGAAACAGCTCATACACTCACACACAGACTTAAACACAATGGCTGGCGAGACCACTGTAGCAAATTAGATATTGATTTCTCAATTACAAAGGCAACGGTTTTTATATGCTCATAATGTTCTAGCTGCTGTGGTAAATGACAGCAACAACAAAGCCATGTCTTGTAACAACCAGTTATGTTAGTTTTCAACCTCTCAGACAGAGGTTGCGCAGAGGGGATTTAACTCATTTCTAACCCAAATGTAAAGTTAGTATATATGGGTCTTTAGCATTTATATTTCTGTGTTCTTCCACGAGTAGCTCACTAAATGTGCTCGTCATGTCGCATGTTCACAAATAACTTGCTTATTTGTGTGACCCCTAGGACCCAGGGGCATACTCCGCATGTATCCTGCAAATCACACCCTACAACAATGTTTAAAAAATAACAATAACATCTCCCTATAATTCCCACAGCACCCTGAGCAATGAGCATTGGCATTTTGCTTCTCTTCATTATCTCTAGATGACTGCCTTTTTAATGCATTCTTCTCACTCCCTGATGTAAAATTCAGCAACCGGGTAGCCGTAAGCTTCCATAGAGACCCATGGGAGGTTATCAGGAAATCATAAAATAAGAGACAGGACACCCCCTGGGAAGAAAGGAGAAATAGACTGTCTCAACAAGTAAACAGAGGGGCATCAGCTTGCTCTGGGGAAAGGGAGCAGGAATGGTTCCCATCAGACTATGAGAGATAGGTAAAGTCAAAAAGGTGATACCTTGGTTTTACTATTTTACCAAGGCGTCTCCAGCTGCTAGTACAGCGACATCGAATCACACTGATACCCAGGTATGCGGCAATCTCCCAAGAGGTACTTGGGCTCCTCTGTAAACAAGGGCTGAAGTCTTAACCAGAACATGTCACACATTTACACTGCTCTCTGGGGAGTTTATGAGACGCATTCTCATTTTGCTGCACAGTAATAGATGCCATACACAAATAAGCATGCACGAAAACACACAAACAGAGCCGCTTGGTTTGAATGACTCATTAAGATATGTAAATCACAGCTTATGATAAACATGGAAGATGACAGGGGAAGTGGAGAGGAGGAGAGAAGTGAGGCGAAGACAAATTTTCGAGGATTGAGAGAGCCAGACCGCAGAGAGCATAGATCAGAGGTGAGAAGATGAGGGGGTGGGAAGTTGGAGTCCGGCAGAGCAAATTAAGTAAAAGGAAAAGAGAGGAATGGGTGAAGCGATACAGAGGAGATGTAAGATGTGATGGCTCCTGGGCAAAAGATGGAAGCCGTGTTATTGACCTCTCACCCCTCTGGCTTCCCTCAGGGTGTGTGTGTGTGCCTCTGAGCATGAATGTGTGTTTTCGTTAGCCTACAGCTATACTCTAGACCTCCTTGTGCTCTGAATACCACTGGCTGCAGATCAAAGAGCCTTGAGCGTGGTTTGCTTGTAAATGGGTTTCCCGTGCACCATCGGGTCACACACGAATACATACCCATGTGCTTAGATTTACTCACATCTATGTGCATGCACATACACAAGCAAACTGTAACACCAACTAACACACACGCAAACACATCCACTCCAGTGCCCTTGTCAACCAAGGAGCCTGATTAGGAATGCCTTTTTATATCAAGGCTATGCTGGCACATTGTCCACTGATAACACTCAGGCAATATAACATACAGATGTGCTCTAAATCATTAACATCACCATCAAACACCCCAGACACAAGCCTTGTGGCGGTAATCATCATCCGCCTATTTAGAAATGTGCCAGCAGTACCTACAAGCAGTGTATTTGTTCTCTTTTTTTATTTCCTTGCTTGTTGTTGTTGTCATTTGAACCTGATGGTGTAGTCTTCATTAGGAGTATGCGGGACTGTCACTCTGGTTTAGGCTCAGCCAGCAAAACCCCCTGTAGAGTATACACACACACACACACACAGACACACATACACAGAAAAGGCAGAGCCATGACAGCACCCTAGGAATAGCTTAAGCCCTGCTGCCTCTTCTTGGGATGTGCGTATTTGTGCGTGTGCGTGTACTGGTTAGTTGTTGAGAGAGAATATGGCTCCAATTCATCAAGGGACCACTTTACACGACATCTGTTCATTTATCATGTCCTTTATCATCAACAAGACTCAACGCATATTACCGACACACAGGCAGAAAGAGAAATGTGATAGGGGTTATGACACTATAATCACCATAATATTTATAGTAATCCCCTATGCTTGAATACTTAAAGTAGTTTGCTCATAAAAAGTAATGATAATAATAATACCAATAGTAGTAATTATCACTGACCATACAAGATGAGAAAGGCCTTTATTTTCTATTTTCTTTACCTGTATCAATGTAAAAAATGACGAATAATGCAATTTCAAGTAAAGAATGATTTTATTTTTATATAAACATAATAATGACAATGATAAATACAATCCAGAACAATGATAATATTGCAATAAATTCTAAAATATAGAGTTTATAAGAAGTTATTCACTTGGGTGAAATTGTTTGAGACTACAATTTGTGGTGTGGCTGCACTGGATAGTATATTTATATGCTGAATTTTCATATTTGTGCAATGTTGCAATAATATATGTGAAACTGACAAAGTGACATATCACAAATGTACATATTTTAGAGTTTAGATATGTCTATGAAGCATATTGATGAAACATTGCTGATGTACACAGTGATTCATTTGATAATTCATTCTGGATTTTATCATCTACTAACTATCTTTTGCAGTTTTCCAAGAGAACGACAAAAGGCCAACAATTTTGTAATGTTTAGGCTACTTGAATTTAACTTTCACTTCTCACACACTGCCTTTAACATCCTTCCTTCCTTCAGCCTGTAGACTTTGAGATGAACCGTGCCTTCATGTTGACGGTGGTGGTGTCTAACCAGGCCCACCTAGCCAGTGGAATCCAGTCATCGCTCCAGTCCACAGCTGGAGTCACTATATCTGTCCAGGACATCAATGAAGCCCCTTACTTCCCAACAAACCCGAAACACATCCGCTTTGAGGAGGGTGTACCCGCTGGCACCAGCCTGACGACCTTCTCAGCCTCAGATCCTGACCGACTACAGATGCAGCAGACAATCAGGTACTGACATTTTAATGCCAGTACTTTAATTTTCTAACTCAGGTCCAAAATCATTAAGATTTGAGTCGATAAGTTCTGTTTCATATTGTCAGTCCCTGAACCAAGAAAAGCATTGTCTGATAGAAGTCTGGCTAGCTGCATTATAAGAACCCATATGCAACAGCCTCTTGGATAGGTTCCATGTCAGCAGTTAGGGGTCAAAGTTCAACAAGGCGACTATATTTTGGCATCACCCATCTCTCAAAGCCTCACTGCGCGAAGTTTATGAGCCAGCACAGAACTCTGAGTAAGGAGGGTAAGGTTAATAGGGAGCAATAGCCTCTGGGGTAATCAGGAATGTGTGCATTCTGTAAGTTGCATGAGCACACACATGCAGGTGCACACACACAAACAGCAAAAGAGAGAGTGAACTGGAAATATGGGAGGAGGGTGATAAAGAGAACAGCTGGCTTGAGCCCAAACGCCTGACACAGCATTATATCCACCTGCACTGTTCTTTCTCTGCGCTAAGCCTCTCTGGATTTTAAATGTAAACCAACCTTTAAATGACCAGCAGGCCTTTCCTCAGTCCTGCTGTCAACTTGACAGTAGCAGTGACTGCATTATGGCCTTTGAAATTTAGAGGTAATCTATTAAGTACACTTTGCTGCGTATTGATATTGCAAAGACGCAGCTTTAGATTAGGATCATGTGTGTTTCCACTCATGGTCACATGTAGAATGTCCTTACAGAATATAGTGGGTGTATAGGTGTAATTTATAACTTATTATAATATTGCTGTTAGCTGTGATAGTAATATCACCTCCTTCCAACCCTCACACTCCAACAGCCCTTTCCTTCCCATTTTCTCTAGGGAAAAGAACCTAAACAAATTTCCCAGCTAATTTCACAGCAAACGAGAGTAAATTGGGTGTACATTATAATTTAGGAAGACGCCAAAGTCACCAGCTGGGCTCTCTGTGCCTTCTCTCTGTCGATCTCTCTGTCTCTTATCCTCTCTCCCTGTTGAATTCACATTGACCTGGTTGGTTTCCTCTCTGTTTTACTGTGACCTGTGCAAGGCTGCAGTACTTTACATCTTGGAATTAAGTTAGCCTTTTACAAACATTCTGTGGTCTGGCATGGTCTCCAAACACAAACCAAATCTCCTTCCTCTGCTCTTACCACATGAGGAAGCAGGACTGTAGAGATGGCAAATCCCCCACCTCATTCATTTGGATCCATCTGGATAGGATCACTATCAATCCCCTGCTTTACACCAGTTCCATAAAAGGTATCTACTCTAGACTGTTATGCAAGGACACTAATCACAGCTGTTCCTCTCATCATTATTCTGGAGAAATAGAAATTCAGGGGCTCGTTCTCATTCTTTCCTTTTTCAACTTTCATCTCACAGATCTGATTTCAATGTGCATACCTCCAAACCCTATCAATCAAATAGTTAGCTGACATGTCTGCTTGCATAGGGAGACATGTAGATATGACAATGCCATTTGTGTTACATGTAATTTATGGTGCATGTCTTAGCATATGACAAAGAGCTATATGTCTTCGTAAATGGATGGCAGAGATACACAAAGAGAGGAGGGATGCGGAGACGATTTAGAGGGAGCTGTAAAAGTCGAAGGTAACTGACTCCGGGTCAAGGTTTGAACTTGACAGATGCTTATCAAAGGAGGGACAGACTGACATGTCCTATTGGGGGTGGAGAGGAGGTGATGTGGACAGCAGCAGGGTGGGGGGGAAGGAGGAGAGAGAAGCATCATTCATCACCTGTCAGATACCAGACCAGTAAGGTCAAGACACAGGACTGGAGACAATGGCATAAATGATTACCCAAACTGCCTTGGCTACTCTTAAGACATGCTTTTTTTATCCTCAGGGTCAGCGTTTTGAAAAAAATGTCACACCTCTCCCTGCTCCCTACTACCTGCTAAGATCACTAACCTGCCAGGCCTAATCATACGTCCAGCTATAATCACACACAAACCAAGTCCCAAATGAAACCTTCAAGTAGAGGAAAGCTCGGGGAAAGCATTAGAAATAAAATACAGGAAGGAAAAGTAAAACTTTCACACAAAATATTGCATTTAAACCCAATTTTTTATTCCAAAATAGCACAGGGTAAACAAGAAGTAAACAAGAACTGTTTACCTTTCCAAGGACACCAAAAATTGGCATTGCACTTCATTAAAAAGTTGGCGATGGGGACTGCCAATTGCCCACAGTAAAGTTGTTGACAGCTGGGATTTGTAAACAAAAACACTGTGCGCTTTCACAATCATCAGTCTAATGGCTAGAGTAGCCCTATAGTTTACTGAGTGTTAGCTGAAAAAGTGAAGTGAAAATGAGTGTTCATCTCACCGCACCAACCACATTCTGCCCCTTAACTTATCTAGAGTTTCTTTTAGAACAGAACTAATACTGCAGCAGATTGTCTTTTCAGTGTGTTGGAAATTAGCTTGGCTGTAAAGACTGTTCATTCAGGACTTCATTTGCTTCATATAAGGTCTATTACATCTGCACTGAGGGCTGTTTAGGAGACTTAATTAAAGTGTGGTGGACAGAGCACTCTGCTTTGTGAACAAACCTTTGTGTTATGACTTTTATCGTCAGACAGCACACATCTACTTGTGCTATCATGCAGTATGGCTGGCAAATAATAGTTTTGGGTAGTATTTTTATAGCCCATTATTGAGGGAAAAAACTTTTGCACCATTTTCAACCCTCTGTTTTTTTCACATTTTTCTTTGTTCCTGATTTTAAAGGGTTAGTTATTTGTAGTTGGTAAGTAAATTTTGTACAGAGACATGCTAGCTCTATACCCCTGCTCCCCATCTTAATGCTGAGCTAACTGTCTTCTGACTCTAGATTCATATTTAGCGTACATATATTAGAGTGGTAATATAACTGTTGGCCACAAAGCGAATAAATGTCTTGTATTTAGGTAGTGACCCTCTGCTCAGTAAAAAGTTCACGAGTCTGTCTGCCCTCCAATGGAAAGACAAAAGTGTTGTTTTTCAGTTTGGCATGGCAAAGCCAATAGAGATGCAGTTGGACACAGAATAGCAGTAGGTATCAATTCAGTCTTAATGAGAATATTAAAACCAGATCATGCAGCCATGCTGCTACTTCCGAATGTCACCTCTTCCTGTCCCTCTTTCCCCTCCCACCCATTCTTGATCATTTTCCTCACTCTTATCTCAGCCTCCCACTGTGATGGACTCACAGTAGTCCTGGTGGTGATTTCACAGTCTGCCAGTTAGCGGTGGTGGGCTTGGCTAGCCTGTGTGAAACTGTCTAGAGTGTGGGAATGTCATCTCTGTGATCCCCTTCCTCGCACTGTGCTATGCCTGGGATCATGCCCACTACCTGCTGGGAAAATCCCACCTACCTCACTGCAGGAGAGAGATTATACTCTCTGTCCACCCAACACCCCCTTCTTGCCACCACCCACCCCTCTAGGCTTTCATTCTGCTCCATGTAAGTAGAAACGCACATGCTGTTTTTAATGTTAATAAACAAGTCGGCTGTACACTGACAGTAAGTACACTAGAATTCAATAAATATAAAAGCAAGGTTAAGGTTAAATCCATTTCAATTTGGATGGATTTAAAAGCTGGAAGTGTATGTCAGATAGCAACATGGCCTTATTGCCCAAACTGACATTTAGTAAATTAAATCAGATTGATGCAGAAACCTTGTTGTGTAAGCTCAAAGTGTCACATGTCCACAGATGATGTGTCACACGCGAAAGTGAGATTGCAGCCAAGAGAGGTAGCAGTTGATGAACTCTGTATCAGAGAGGGAATGAGACATAGATGAGAAGATACAGACGGGGATAAGAAAATGTATGAATACAAAAGCACAGCGAGATGAGGTGAGGCGGCACAGGTTGAGAGAGATCAGATAGAATTGAAAGTGTGGAACGAGTCAAAGCTACAAAAGCCCGAGAAACAAGAACAGTTAGATCAGAGTGAGATTGGGATTCAATCCTGGAGAAGATCCCCTGTTCCTTCCCTGCCCTTTATCCCGGGGGAGTATCGCCACCTGCTACCACATCCACTTTCCTGTTTAAGGATCAGTACCAAGATCCTATCATCCTGTCTCCATGCTATATACTCCTTCCCCATACACACACAGGACCATTTGCAAACATACAAGCACTAAAACAAGCATGTATATGCAGTTTAGCTTTCCCCAGCCTAAGCAAACACTTCCTAGAATATGTGCATGCAATACACACTTGGGCAGCTGCAGCAGTGCTTAACTAGGAAGGTAATTGACTTCAATGCCTGGTACACAGGAGTGAAAAACGAGGTGAAATTGACTGCATGCTGCAGGCTCTGGAAGAGAAGTCAATGAAGAATTAAACTGTGTGAAGGTCAGGCTGTTGTGATTTTGTGAGTGTGTGTATGTGCAAGCAATCTATGTATGCACAGACGCAAGAGAAAATTCACAATTGCTTGTAAACAGGGAAACGCTAGCGCTAACTTGTCCTTCGATCTGTCCTTGTGTGTCTTTAGGTATTCAAAGCTGAACGACCCTGCGGACTGGTTGTCCATCAACAGAACCAATGGTCAGATCGTAACCACAGCAATGCTCGACCGGGAGTCTGTCTACGTCAAAAACAATATATATGAAGCCACATTCCTGGCAACAGACAATGGTAAGAGCCTCTTTTAATCCACATGTTTTATCAGTGAGCATTTTTTAAATTTCTATTTGTGACCTAAGGCCCACATTTTACAGCCCCAAAACATCTGAAAATGTATAGTAAATTAAATTACTATTATTATATTGTTGTTTCTGATAATGTATATATTATCCTACTACAGTCATCATTGTGATACAGAAATCCTGATCATGAACACCATTTTGATCATTTAGTAGACTTCTCTGTAGCAGTTTTAATTTAGTAAAATCCAGGGATTATGGTGCTGGATCACAGGACTGGCAATTTATTAGTAATCCTAAAAAAAAACAACCATTACATGGTACAACACTATAACGTACCCCTAAACACGATATGAAACATCCTAGAAAGCACTCTGGAACATGATTTTAGTAATTTTACACATTTTACATTATCTTCATCATGTATGTTTCTTATACTCAGGGCTTATGACTGGAGGGTCACCTATTAAACCCCGTAAACCAGCTGTAGACATGTGGGTGAAATGACAAAATGAAAAGTTTCCTTAAGCAAGGCTCTCACTGTTGATTTAAGTTGAGCCGGAGTTGAATGCTTGGAATGTTGATAATGTGAATCATTGTTGGAAATGATCCGATGTGTAGGTGAATACAGGTTAGAGGGAAAGGGTCAAAAATGTTGTTAAAAATGAAGACATTTTGTGGATTTAGGGGGGATATAAAGACATGGAAACTCTGCAGCATTCAAGTGCAGTGCAGCTGGGTTAGAGTTAGAGAAAATCCTGGATTCACACAACTGGTCACACTCTTGATCCTCTCCTCTCCTCCTTCTTATCTTCTGTCCATGACTGCCTTCTCCTTCCCTTTCTCACATTGTGGCATTTGTTCTGCTTAAAAGTTGAAACTCAAGTTTAACCGAGCACAAACTCAATCACAGCAAACAAATAAGTTCCCTTTTCTCAAGTGGAATTGAGTGCCTTTTCTCAAGTAAAAACGGAATGCTTTTCCCCCTTCCAAATTGCCTTATCATTGACGTGCAGTGCACCTTAAGTTGAGCTAGCTTTGAAACATTGCTGTATTTATAGGTGCGAGCATGTGTGAAGAATGTACTCACTTTAAACACATTTATGTGATCATACAAGTGTGTTTTTGTACTTTATTTTTGCGATGATTGACAATGTCAGACACCATGACGTGTAACCTGCTGTGCTGATGGGAAGGAAGAGACAGCGGGATAAGAGGTTGACTCGCTCCTGTTGTTTGGACGTCACAAACATCTCATTTACTCCCCTCTTTTCTTTCCCTTTTATTTTCTGGGCTTCTTTATCATTTCAATATGTTAACCTATTTTCTTGAAGAACCTATAGACCCTTTTGAAACTTTTTTTTCTCCACCAGACCCCTAGCCTAGGAACCAGACAAATCTGCAGAGCTCATGTTTAATTTGCCCTGGAAGATAAGTTTCGCCCCCTGACCATTCAGACAAATTTCCACCCATCCTGGATCTATTTGAAACAATCACAACTATTCCTAGATTATGGGGTAGGTTTGATATGATGAGTGACAGAGGAGAGTCACTGGTCCAGATTTGAAAAGTCACACATTTATACACCCCAACATCACTCTGGGCTACGTTGCATGTTTTGTTGCTCTGTTTAGTTGTAGGTATCCATGTGCGTCCAGAGCCATTTTGGGCTGCACCCCTCCACTTGGAAATTCCAAATGCATGAGATGATCCAGGCTAATATGCATTTGCAAACAATGCCTAAAGGTCTGGTTCCAGAATCGAACTAATGGGGGGATGATACATTGCTTAAATTTTCCATCTGGTTCAGTTTGCATTCACAAAGGCAAAAACTCAAACAGTCCAGAAACTGTAAACAAAAGCCATATGGTGGAACTGTCTTTCAATTATTGGCCACGCAGTGGCGGGTAAAAAGACAACAGATCCCTCCTGATTGTACATCACAGCACTGTCAAGTTCATGGCCCATGCAAATTGCTAGTAAAAGTCTATCATAAAAGCGTACCAACCTTTCATCAAGAATATACATTACATATTATAATAATTTGCCTGTAATTATTATTATTAATATTATATTGTACTTATTTGTTGTTACAGTATTTTATAGCATCTCTTTCATATTTTGCTTGTAATTTTTCTATTCTTCATATTCATACTGAAGATCAAGCAAGCGTTTGACTTTCTTCTCCACAGGAGGTTTCTGTCCTCCTTAGGACATCTGCGTTATCATTTGACAGGTGTACTGACCAGTCAAACTCCCCTCCTTCTATTCTTGACTTTGGCAGTACTTTGCTTTTCTTTTTATTTCCTCCTAATGTGTTTATTGTGTGTACCAAATGCCAAGACAAAGAGCCAAGCAGTGAAAACCTGCTTGGTAATAAAAAGTATTCTCACATACAAGGGTAGTTTCTGTGATCCTGTGATTTGTTTGAATAGTGTTCACACCAGAAATTAACTGCATCATTGTCATGGTTCTTCTCAAGGTTTTCTGCCTCCAATTTTCTGCCTCTAATTCCCACCACAAGCAAGCATTGTTTGAATTGTTGGGTCTCTATAAATAAATAGTATTATTAAGAGTATGGTCTATACTTGCTCTATATGAAAAGAGCAATGAGATAACTTTGTTATAAAGTAGTGCTATATAAATAAAATTGAACTGAATTGAACTGAACATGAGTTCACTTGACAATTTTCCGAGTCACCTCTTCGAGGCAAACGGGGTGTGATTATTTGGTCAACATCAGAGTTTGAGTCTGGCGTTCACATCAACCCAAACAAACCACACCGGGGTAAACGCTCCAGAGTTTGGTTCATAGTTTAGGCAGCCATGTAACTGTAAGGTTTGGCTGATATTGGAACTCCAGCAAGTCCAAAAGATGACGCAAGCAGTTCAAGTTGCATGTGCATACGTGTTTGTGTGTGTATATCAGTCTGACTATTTGGGTGTTGCTGGAGTGCCAGCTGTCATAGCATGAGAAGGATTATGGTAAGAAGTACTATGAGACAGTAAGGATAGTAGGACAGGACATGGAGAGGTGGTGACAGCATGGTGAGAAGTACTCTTATACTTACACCATATTTTTATGTCATGCCCCCCCCCCCACCCGACGCAATCTGACTACTTCAGACCGTTTTCCTTTTTTCTTAACACCTATGGTGTTGTTGATGAGTTTGTGTGCTCTTCAAAGAACATATGGTAGACTTGCTACAATTCTTTTCACCATGCCACACATCTCTGAGCCACCATCAAAAAAAGGAGTTAATACAAATCCTTTTGAGGAATTTACACAGATATAATTATTTATTTAGCTGGTTAAAACCCACATAATTCTCCTATCAGCTGTGGCAAGCTGCTTCCACATGTCCCCCATACATGGTTGGGATTAACAAAGCAGCAGAATGGGAAAGCCTTAGTGTGTGTTTATGGGTGTGTGTGTGTGTGTTTGAACCTGTGTTTATGAGCCACATGTGGTCATGGTTCAGAATGTGTACAGTACATGTATTTAATTTGCATTTAAAACTGTACATTATGTATGCACATTATGTGTGTGCAAGAATCCACTTATAATGAAATTGCTAGACGATGTTTAAAGGTGGGGTTAGCAATTCTAATCTAATACACGTCCTTTTGTCAAATTCAGCGAATATCTGCTCATTGCCAGCTACCTGTCCCTTCTGTGTGTGCACTGAAAAAAAATCTGGTGTTTGCACACAGACCTGCCTCTGTAAATGGGAAACAAACCAAGTGGCCCACACCCCACCACACAACAATATTCCAGCCGTTCCAACTGTCTCGTCCTCTCTGCACATTAGCTTCACAGCAGCAATTGTAATGACAGTATGCTAACCCACAACTTGCTAATTTTTAGTCACATTACTTGCTGCGTCGTTGTTTGCTATATATCATGGTATATGACATGTTATTTGATTTCTATAGAATCACTTACTACTAGTTGGCGCTATAATGTCCACTGTGTTGTCTTTTGCTGGGCACCCAATCCCAGTTCTTGCGGTCTGCGTTTGGCGAGGTGCACGTCAGGCTTAAGTCTCAAGTATGTGTGGAACTGCGGACTCGTTCCACACATGGTGGAACATGGTGGTGCCTTGGAACCTCAGTGTAGTGTGACCATGCAGACTTGTCACAAAAAATGGGAGTCATGCGGATGTCCGTACAGAGCCTATGTGTACACCCCCTGTTTACATTTTGTTTGTCACACAGACTCTAGCAGTCCCTTGCACACCGCTGTACAGAATTTGATCGGTTTTATTTACTTTTTATGTTAATGTTCCAGTTCTGACAAAACTATTAGGTGAAAAAGTTGGATATATGTCACTTGACTATTTAATCTTACACTGGATCTTCATCCAGACTTTAAAAATATGAAGAATCCTTTTTAGTTGTGAGCTCCAGTGCCACACCCATCACTGAGCACTTGTCTTTATCAATCAATTATTAACATTAATTGTAGTATTACCAGTCAGACAGAGCTCAAACTGTCAACAGACTCATTTACAGCCGCTGTGTTTAACTGTGTCTTACTCTTCATGTGGCAAATGTCTTGCTCTGTTGCCATGTTTAATTGGCAGATCTGTCAGCTTTGCATAAATCTTTGTAAATTACATCACCCTTATCTCATCCCAGAGATGGGCTCTGGGGTCGCTTGATTCCATCCAATGGCTCAGCCAGTGGGGCATGCCGGGGAAATGACTCGTAATTGGAGGCAGCTAAGGGTCGTCACCCCCTGACACACACTCAATAAACAACCCTGAGCTTTATACTGCTAAGCGCTCCTCTTTTTTTCTGTTTTCTGTGTGCTACATTTCTTTATCACACATACAAATTCATGCATTCTTCTCTCGGCTCTGCTATCTCGTTCTCTGATTGTTTAAAGTGTCTATTCTTAACTCCCAATTCTCTGTAAATGCTGTCGCTGATGGTCTGTTGCTGTGTTCAATCAATGCAAAGGGCTTCAAGATTATGTCTGCAGATGAGGTGTGTGTGTGTCTGTGTGCTTCAGCGGATGTTATTACAGTCCAAAACTGACACTATTATAGTGAACAGCACCTGCAATGGCTGCCTACAATAACATCAGACCACATTTCTCCAATTGCCATAACTATTTTCATAGACTTACAACATAGGTGCAACAGTGGTGTAAAGTACAATATCACAACTTTAATATCATAACTTTAATTAGCCACATCTGCGCATCTGTATGTATAATAAGATTGTTGCTAAAAAGATTTGCACATATAACAAACCCATCCAGTGATACAGGCGCTGTGGCAGACATCTGTGTTCAACAGATTCTATAAGAGTATCAAGTCAGTTAAACTTACTAGACAATTGACCCTTCGCTAAGCCACACCCCAAACACGCAGTTGGCCAATCACAGTGCAGTGTAGATCTCTCCAACTGAGGTCCGAAACCTTCATGGCTGCGCTCTATTGACTAACGTAAAAGGAGTCGTTTTTCAAGATATGGTCAAACACTGTTCCTGGGGCACTTATAATTACAGTTGCTACCCTGAGAGGTTGAAAGGAGAACTAACTTATTTCCTTTCCAAAACCTTAAAAAAATCCATAAAAATGTAGGCTGTGGATTGCTCCTTATGTAATGCTAACGCTAGCTAACTTACTACTGAGTGTTACCTTATAAAGCCCTACTCGTTTGTTTTTTTAATGATTGTAATAGTGAACAGAGACCTTCTTTGATAGTCCATTAATGTATCGAGTATTGAAACGAATAATCGACTATTTCGATTATGAATCACAAAATGACACAATGCCTCTCATTTAGCTATTAGCCTTTGAATTAAACCTGAGGTTGTTTTAGGCATGTGCTAATTAACAGTCAAGACAATAAAATAAATACTGCTTTCAAAAATGCATCTTTTAATGGACGTTTCTGCTGCAGCAACAGAAATTTCCACTGAAATCAAGTCCTAATAGGCAGCTGATCTGCTGTTTAGTGACGGAGCAGTTTTTAAACGCCAGTACTGCAACACCCTGGGACAAAATGACACTGTATACAAAAAAAGGAATAACGTCATGCATTTCATTTTCCGAATTTACAAGAGGGAATCAATAATAATGATTTTGTAGTAGGCAGCGTTTCAAAACAAATATAGTTTCCCCATATCAACAACTAACAAAACTTCGTGATTTTTTTAAAGGATTTTTGGGCGGATTAGCCACCGTCTCACGCACAGACAGAAGAACTGTTTCTTCTTTAGAAAGTATTAAATTGTCCGGTGTTGTCTAATCTTGCGTCCTCAGCAGCAACATGTTCTCTGGGAACGTCGCCATGCATCGCTTATGATTGTGCTACTCACAGCACCATTACTGTAACAATCAATCAAATTGACCAACTGTATAAAAAAATGTTTCAGCTCATAACGTGAAGTAACAAGGCTTTAACGTGAAGCTAACTCACTTACTAGCTTACCGAGACGAGTCCTCATCATCCACAGAGACACGACATTTCGCGCGCCTCCTCTTCAGACACTCCGGTGTCTCGAGGAGAGCTCAGTTTTGCTGCAGTTCACGACCTTTCTGGCTGTGTGAAGAGTGAAATTCTGCCACACTGTGGAGGTTTTAGGTTGTGAAGGTGTTACTGCAGCGCTGATGTTGTTTTAGTAACTTTAACATTACTGTTCACCTCACTTTACGTTAAGCTGACGTCATGAACGAATCGATAATTAAATTCGTGAACAAGAAATTTAATAATCGATTTTTGTTGACTGAGTCGATTAGTTGTTGCACCCCTAGCTGACAATGTAACAGGACTTTGGAGATATTCCTAATGATCATGGAAAGTTTAGTAATGTTTCAAGAGTGCTTGGGCAGGAAGTAATTATGTACTGTATGTAAGCATGCAGGGGAGATGAGCACTTAAACGTGCCATAGATAGCTTAATTTCAGGGTTATACTTGGTTTCTATTAGACAATGATTACATGCATTAATGTTCAAAAAACAAATTAGTTTGCGATGTAAATATTTCGTTATATATATATATATATATATATATATAACGAAATAATGAAATAATGAAGTTATTATTTCACACCTAGCACTTCACCCGTTTTTTCTGCTGTCTTACGCATGCACAAGATTTACATATTAAGAAGGAAAACAATGGGGAGTGAGGCTCACGATATGTCACTCCCATGTACTGAACTCTTCTTATTCAACTAGACCAAGGTAAATACAATTTTACATTTGACAGCCCGTTTAATTGACCAGTGTGTGTGCATGAATGGAGGACTGTTTGTGCCACAATGAGAATGCCCCGTTCACCTACACTTTAGAAATACATAGTTAATATTGCAGGCAACTGCCTTTATCTACACAATCATAGACAGCTCTCCTAGTATTGTGTAAATACATGCTGACAAGGACTTGTTTGATTCTGTTACAGTCATCATTATTGTACCTAAGCCCTCTTTAGGCGATTGGTTGTGCTGTGTCTGCATCTGGATCGACTGTGATTGGTTTGATTTGGCTGTAAGGCTGAAAGAGGAGCTGGAAAGCATAACTGTCAGAAGTATTTCTGTCAAGGGCAGAAATTCTCCTCAAGCTCTAAAACATCCCTACTTCTAATATCCCCATTGTGAATAAACAATGTTCCTTTAGCCTTCTCTCTTTTCTTTATTTTCTCTCTCTTTTTATTCTCTTTCATTATTTGCCTTCCCTCTGTTGGCCTTCAGCTTCCCTCTTCCCTTTCAGTCGTCCCTTTCACTGCATACATCGTTTTTCCCTCCCGTCATGATACTATTTTCTCCTCTTTCTGCTCCCAGGCTCTCCTCCAGCCAGCGGCACAGGCACACTGCAGATCTATCTGATAGATATTAATGACAACCCCCCAGCGCTTATACCCAGGGAGTCTCAGATATGTGAGCGGATAAACAAGAACGTCCACGGTGTCAACATCACTGCGGCTGACGCAGACACAGACCCCAACGCTGGACCCTTTGTCTTTGAGCTACCCAGCCTTCCCGCAAGCATCCGACGCAACTGGACGATTTCTCGGATCAGTGGTGAGGAGGTGTCAGCATGTAACAGTGTTTAGTACTTACTTAGAACAACATATACAAATTAATTCATTATCTGTGCATGGATGTGTTTTACAGTGCCACTGTATAAATGTGTAGCAACACATAGTGTAAAATTAATCCAGCCATCTATAGCCATCTGTGACCAATCTTTAGCAATTATTTGATATACTGAATGTGACCAAAATCGCATCATCAATCGCATTAAGTTACGTATATCTTTATGTAGTGGACACTGGACAGTAATTCAGTATTATCGTTAGTCAACTTTTAGTGAAATAGTCTTGTTTATACTATGAACATTTTTTTTATTTTTATGCTGTCATTCAAATTCCTGATTCCAAGCAAATTTAATTGAAAACCAACCATAACATCTTGTGACATTGATATATATATATATTGATAATGAAAAAAATTTCAAATAAATACTGTGATATTGATTTTAACCATTTTGCCCGGCCCTACATGGAAGCAATTTTGAAGATTTTGGTCAAAAATAACTGTAAAATGTGATGTTCATTTGGGCCCCAGGTAGAAAATATGAGTAAAACTAGAGTATGTATGTAGAGTTTAATTATTTTAATAAATGTGAGGTCTCTCTTTGCTCCTCACTCTACTTAGGTGATTACGCTCGACTAGGGCTGCGGTACCAGATATACTTAGAGCCGGGGGTGTATGAGGTCCCTATAATTGTCTCGGACTCGGGGAACCCACCGTTGTCCAACAGGTCAGTCATCAAAGTGAAGGTGTGTCCTTGTGATGAAAATGGAGACTGCACCACTCTTGGGGCCGTGGCAGCTGCTGGCCTGGGAACGGGGAGCCATCATCTCCATCCTCATCTGCATCATAATACTGCTCAGTGAGTATCAGATGTTCATATTGTATTCACCCACTGACACCTCGCTATTGTCAGATATGTAACAAACCTACAATTATACAACACAAGAAGTTAAAGATGTGTGTAATTAGCTTTTATTTGCCTTTCTGTCAAAAAAGTGCAGTTTGGGATGCAGTCATTAAACCTTCTCCAAGCTATACTACAAGAACAGGAGCAATAGTTTGTATAATGGATTAATACCTCAACTGGAATCCTCTCTAGCATCTCTTGACAAGGTTTTTTAGTCTTTTTTGGCTGTAGACTCTTAGTCTTGTGGACAAGGGTAAAGTATATTCTGATTGTCTGTTTTGTTTAGTGATGCAGATTATTGCAGTGTAAACAAATAGGTATATTGTGCTGTGTGCATCGGTGCAGGTATGGTGCTGTTGTTTGTGGTGTGGATCAAGCGCAGAGAGAAGGAGAGGCAAACCAAGCAGCTGCTTATTGACCCTGAAGACGATGTCAGAGACAACATCCTCAAATATGATGAAGAGGGAGGAGGAGAAGAGGACCAGGTGAGATCCTGAGCCATACACACATGCTTTCTATGTTGACCTCCTCTGCCTACTTATATCTGTATGCCCCTGTGGCTGTGTAGGACTACGACCTGAGCCAGCTGCAGCAGCCTGACTCCTTGGAGCACATCATCAGCAAGCCTCCTGGTGTCCGCAGGGTAGATGAACGTCCCATCATCCCCGAGTCACAGTACCCAATCAGGCCTGTCGTGCCACATCCTGGAGATATTGGGGACTTCATCCACGAGGTGAATTTACACTCACACAACGGACACGTACATCACATCTAGCATGCAGAGCTTAACCTTCAATAGATTGTTTCTTCGTCAGTGTTCTGGCCTCTCACTTTCACTTTCCATCGATCTGACATATAATAAGATTACTCATTTCTGGATGCTGTTCAATATGTAAACTCCAGCATGGTGATGAAAACAACATAGAATTTTGTTTTACTTTACAGCTACTCTCACCGTGTGTGTGTTTATTCACACACACACACAGACACACACACTGACAGACACACACAACTCCAGCGACTGATGCGAGAAAATGCTGATTGACAGACTCGTGACAACACGTTCACACTCGAGAGGTGTTGGCAGCTGTTCAGCTTTGATCCATCCAGCCTTGACTCTCTCTCTCTCTCTCTCTCTCTCACACACACACACATATACACACACACATTTACGTACGTGATCTTGCTCCAGCAGTCTTGTAAAACACAAACACAGCAAACACAAGGTGTTACTGCCACGCACTGCACCCTGGAGGGTTGAAGCTTTTTAGGTTTCTACCCATAGCATCTCTGTATTCCAGTGAAGTGGATGAAGTCCATTCTCTTCACCTGCCTAACCTTCAGGTCAATGGCCCTCATTTGTCATTCTAAGAAACAAGTGCAGGTTTGAGTGCCGGCGGACAACATGCAGACCCCTTCACATCTTATTCACGAAACAAGAACAAAATATTGATGAATATGTTTTGATCAGCGATTGATGTGTTAAAAGGAAGGTTTTGTGCTGAAAAGTATGCACTACATTTATTCCAGAATCTATCTTCTAGCAAAAGAGATTCTGATTTCAGTGAGACTACCTGATTAAATAAAGGTTATAATAATGTAGATATATTAAGCCTTACCATGGGAACTTGCCCCTGTGATATGTTTACATAATGAACTGTACTATTTATACAAAATTCACCAAAAGTAGCTTATTGAATATTACATTTCAAAATTCAAACATAGAGACAAAATTACATGCTTACGACCTGTGATACTATGCATGTTTAATAGTTTTCCATATTTAATGCCATGTATCTTTTATTTAACTGCATACAGTATATGTTTTTTCAAGCAGACAGGAGACTGAATATAGGGCTACTTCAAAGGTAAAATAGATAAATGCCAGTGGCAGAAAGTACAATTCTGAGATACTTAAGTATTACCTTTTGTGGTACTTTGTACACAACCGCATTTAGCTAGTTACTGGTAGCAGTTTGAGATTTTACATACAAATATAAGCTAATGAAATATTATTATAATTATTAGAGATAAAAGTACTCGGCAGTATACAAAATAAAAATAAAATTAAGCTCCATCTTGACCATGCTGAATCATTTACAACAGAAATTACTATCAAATTATAACAAAACCCATGGGTTAGAAACTGAGTTTGAAAGACATAAGTCATAAGTGTTTACCAGGAAGGGAGGGTATAAGGAATATTAGGGCTGACCCCGAATAGTCGAAAATTTAATGCTTCAATGAGAGGAGCCTGATTCAATTGTCACTTAACACTTGCTGAAGAGAGACAACAACATCTCCGCTGGTGTTGCGCCTAGATGTCACAACACGGGACATTCGGGTCAGTGATCACCAATGATGAACCACACAAAGAATATTGTGTTGTTTTTAAACAGTAGCCTACATTAATTAGACCCGCAAGTAACCGCACGGCATGCATGTAAAACTCGGCACAAGAAGGGAAGTCAAGGGAACCTCCCACTCCCACCCGTGCCATAGCCGCCACACAAACACACGTATGATTTGACGACCAGTCGACTATAGGCAGGACTTGACAATTCTGATTTGACTATCTAAATCCTTATTCGGGGACAGTCCTAGAAAATATGCTTTTGGTTGCATCAGAGGTACATGTAGGAACTAGCATTTTTAGAGTTTGGCACATACTGTCAGACTTATATCTCAGCCTCTTCTTCTTTAATTATGAACTTTCTTTTAAATCTGATTCTTGTGAGTGCAATACTAACTTGCTGGTTGTTGACAACTTGTTGCTTTTCCTTCATGAATCTAACCTTTTTTTAATCATGTTCTTCACTACAAGCATGTGAGTACTGACCACTACTTTTCCTCCTCTTTGTCCTGTTTAGGGTCTGAGAGCAGCAGACAACGACCCCACAGCTCCTCCATATGACTCCCTGCTGGTGTTTGATTATGAGGGCAGCGGCTCTACCGCCGGCTCTGTCAGCTCCCTCAACTCCTCCAGCACGGGGGACCAGGACTATGACTACCTCAACGACTGGGGGCCCCGCTTCAAGAAGCTGGCCGACATGTATGGAGGAGGGGATGAGGATTAAATCTGCCCAGTTACACATTAACACACACACACACACACACACCCTCGTCCCGTCAGCTGGCCTGCCATGCTCTGTCCCTCTAACACATGGGGCTATACACCATTATTGAACACACGTTAACAATGACATGTTCCCACTGTCCAACTACTGACCAGCCAACCAACCAATCAAATTACCCACCACAGAGGACCAGTGCCATGAGTCAGTTTCAGGTGCTCTTCTCAACCGTCTCCTGCTCTAAGCCTGTCTACGACTGAAACGGATATATTGTGGACTTATAGTTTATATTTTCAAACTCTTTTGCTTTTGTTCCATTTCAGGTTTTATGCTAGATGTAGGATTTAGTCAAATTTTGTTTTTCCTCTAGTTTCTGTAGTTTTTTTTTTTGTCCCCACTCCCCTTCGATTCGAGCCGTTCCCTATTCCTGAGGGGTTTCACTTTTCCCTCGCTGTCAGCCCCCACCTGCCTCTCTGCAGAAGCTTTAGGTTGAGCTGCTTGCTTTGTCTGAGGGGAACAAAAGGGAAAAAAGAAGAACACAGATATGAAAGTCCTTCGTGCACGGAGGGCCCTGGTTTATTCTTTCTTGAACTTGAATTACTTAGAACAGAAGCACTGTTGTTTAAAAAGTGCCTTCAGTGGTGCATATTTTAGCAGGCTCCCGCTAACTCAGGATTGGTTGCCATTTTATGGGCTTACATGCCCCCATATGACCCCTGACCCTTTAACTCAGACGTTCCCTTATCATTTCTATCGTCCTGCGGGGCTGTGGTAGCTGCAGGAGATGTCAGTGCTGGTTTCAGAGGAGCATTGACTGGCTTACGAGGGCTCTTTATGTAGACGTACTGTACATAGGCCTACAGTGTGTCTGTAAGTTATGGACAAATCATAAACTTTTCAAGTCAGGCATATCTGTGCTCCTAGATCACAGCCAACTTGAATGTGATTACTGAAATTACAAAATACATTATGGGACTGTCTTAGAGAAGAAATGCATTGCGTGTCTTTGTTTATTGTGGCTTCAATAGCAGCTGTGTTTGTTTTGAGCTCTCAGTATTTGCACCTGAAAGGCTTGTTACTACATTTTGAAGATTGGCAAGTTATGTGTGTTACCTCTTTAATGTTACAGTATATGAAGTACTTATGAGGGTTATTTAAAAGATTTTTCCTTTAAGATCATTTAAGGTTTGCATGTATCCCTTCACCCAAAGGTAATTAACATGGCACCAGTTATTGTGTGGTAAATGTGTCAAAGAACTACTAACTATATAAACTGTACAAACACGAGGGGAAAGAAAATACAGGATTACTTCAAATAGCTCAGATAGTGTTACATACAGGGTTGTGAGCTTGTACAAGCCCCATTCTGAGTCCATTTCTCTCTTTATTTTCCCTTGTGTTGATTCACTGTTTTTTCTCAGCAAGCAAACTTTTAGTATACAAACTTTGGTGCTGGTCCCTGTCACAGCAACTGGGGGTATTCAGCCTCAGCCAGGGATTTAGCGCCTTCACAATCTGTCTCTCTTCAGGCAGCATTTCATTCATTTGAAATTTTCTCCTAAATTTTTGGCTGCAAGTTCAAGAGGTTTTGAAAAGAAGTTAGAGGAAGGGAAAGTCTGTTATGAAGTTGTGCATTTTATCAAAGCAGACTTGCAAAACTAAAGCTTCAGTAATAGCGCTTTAAAAGACGTTTTGAAAGACAGTTTTGTTGTAAGTTAATGAAAAAGCAGCTCTACCCATGGGCTTTTGTGATCATATTTCGGGGCCCCTGCATGCAGAGAACTGGGGAAAAAAGAGCTTTAGTCTTTGTATTAAATTATTTAAATATGCAAAACATTTCACTGAGGGACCAGGGAGATGCTGGTGAATGATAGAAAGGTTTAATCATTCCTTATCTTCAGAGTACCCATTGAAACACTCCTAGCAGTTTCAACTTGATGTGGACTGACCAGATTTTCTATTAATTATGAATATGATGAATGCTTGGAGGAAATCTCAGTAACGACAATGTTCTTCAGATGATGTAACGAGAAGGATACTCCAGTCACCTTTTTTCTGCTGCTGCTTTTCAGCTGTTTATCACCTGCTCGTGGTTCATATGAATATCTGTAGATAAAAACAATCTCTAGTTTTCAGAAATGGTAATAAAAACTGTAATTATAGTTTCAGAGTGGACAAAAAATAATTAACTTGTGAAGATATAAATAAAATATTTTGCCTGTTAGTGCAAAGATTAATCATGCCATAACAAAGAAATATGTATGAGAGTTTGATTTGACTATAAACCAGGAAAGAAAGATCATAGTATAATTAATAAGGTTAACAGGGTAGGAATCTCTTGATTTACATTAATAGATAAACTGGTGCAAATTGCACCTTACGGTGTAGAAACTGATAGTTTCAAGATAGCTGTCAGCTTAGAGCGGAAACAGAGTAGACATCAGAGAAGGAGTTGTTTCCACAACTTGCTGCTGGATAAGATCTTTTCTATCCGACTTCTCCTCAGCCTACAGAATATCTTCACAAAATAAACACAGCTGTTACTTTCTGCTATTTGTGATTATTTCTGACTTATAAATGTTGTATATTCAGACCATTTTTATACATTTGGTAACATGACTTATCTGTTTCTGTGTCGTCTTTGCATTTTCTTTCACTCCAGTTGTGTTGAAATGAAATACTTGGCAATGTATATTTCACCACAAAAAGCCATGTGCATTTAAGAGAATCTGTATGATTCAGCTTACAGCCATACTCATGTCACTGTCAAGTTTAGCTTCATCATGGTGAAAAGGTTCCACTTGTACAGTCTATCCTAGCACACACTCACTCCTCTAGGCCTTATTGTATATATGTGAGTGTTTCATATTATATGAACCCTTTCAGCATTGCTCTAATTCAGCTGCGGAGCTCCAACATTACCGATGGTCATCCTGCAGTTTAAAGACATGCTTGGTGAAATGCTTGTGCTCACTAATAAGACATTCAGACCGGATTCAGGGCCTGACAGGAGGCAGAAGCCCCCCTTCCCCACACACACACACACACAAACACACAAACACACACAATTTACACAAGGTAACTGACCTTTATAACTGTGTCATACATACATACATGACACAATGCCATTATGATGCTGAATGTTATCAACAACTCGCAGTGACACATGGCAGCAAATCATCAGTGCAGTCGGTCAAAGTTGGCACCCCCATTTAAATGCAATTTGTGAGGGGAAATGAAGAAAGATTGATCATTACTTGTTATATACTTGGTCAACTTGTCTTACTGACGTTCCCTTGCTAAAGTGAGGGGAGTATTAGCAAATGATAGAATGAAGGAAGAACTATTACACTGCTGTAGACCAACCTTGTCTTCTGGCTGTGTCAGCAACAGCTCTTCTGCCTCTCTGACTGGTGTTAATTAAAGGACACTTAGTCTCACTCGGGACACTGCCTGAAGATGGACACACACATGACGGGAGACTCCAGCTGAGGCCAGACTTTTGCTCTGCTATGCCCAGAACTACAAAGACATGCTGCAGTGTTTCACACGAGTTCTCCCAATACTGCTCAAGTCCAAGTGTACATAATGTAGTATTTGCTTTCAGCTAAACAGACCAAGTTAGGCAAACTGTAACTGTACAATTGGAGCTTTTTGCATGTGTCTTTTTATAATGGACAGATGAGTTCTATTACAGTAACCATTCAACATTTTAAAATGTGTCGCAGCCCGCATGACCGAGGTTGCAGTTCAGAAGGGATTCTGGTGTACCATACTCACATAGTTTCAAATGGAGGAGAAAAAAAGCTGAAAAAATAATTGCACAGTTATCAAGTCAAAAGACTTTTTTTGTAAATTGTCAACAGCACAAATATTTTGTATTGTTGTTTGTACCATTTTATAAGAAAATTAAGAAAAAAACACAAAAAAGGGAAAGAATCTGTTGTTTCAAGCGTGTGTTTATAGTGCCACTGCAATCTTGGTTTCCAAATACCGTACAGTAAATGCGCAGCCTTGCAGAACAACCTTGTAATATAGACGCTGAGCTGGAGACTCCCTGTCAGCACCATGTGTTATAAATAAAATTTCCCCTCCTTATAAGACAGCCTCCTGTCATTTCTTTGTCACAGACTGATTTCTAAGGGGATGCAGTTCCTCACACGTGTAAAAAAGCAAAAATATAAAAAGCACTAATATAGTTTTGATCAGAAATTGTTAAATTAACTGAAAAAGTGTCTGTCACTCAGGCAACTTTGCACAGTGTTTACTTTGAATTTAATTTAGTTTTGTAAGGCACCACCCATTAACTAGTCATGATACATTGTAACAAGGACAAAAAAATTATTACTATCCTCAAAAGGCTTCAAACATGTTCAGTGTGTCAGTTGTGCCTCTTCTAATTCCTGTATACTACAATATATCAGGTAACACTTACCTTCATAAAATTAACGTACACAGCATGTTAACTGGATTATATGGTAAAAACAGGGTCTGAGGACCAGACTGTCTCTTCTCACGAGAAAGAGGTGATAAAACTACATGAATTTCCAGTATAATATCAAACACGCTGCCTTTTTGTATTTGTATTTTCACAGTAACCTACAAAGTAAAACCATTTACAGCATAAATAACTACATGTATGCACTAAAACAGACTGCATGTTATTATGGCAGTGCACAAATTGAGCTTATTGAGAATACAGCTTGTTCCTCACATACAAAAGGCCTTTCTACTTCTGCATAAAAAGACACAATAATGCACTCCAGGAAACATTTTAACAATGTTAAAATCAAAAGAATTTGAAATGATGATGCACATCTGTTTGCACTGGTTAAATATGAGGATGGCCGAGTTTCGTATCCAAAATTAGTTTTAGTAGCCAGCCATGAACAAACATAAACTAAAATGATCAACACAATTAAGGTTGTTCATTTGTCAACTGTCATCTTTCAAGCTGGATGATGAAGTCTGAAGCAGATGAAATGCAGCGATATACAAAAATGTTCATTTCATTTCCTATATTCCATTTTTTCCACTTTGTTTTTTTTACTTTTGTGCGCCAAATGTTGTCAGCATGGAAATCTACATGTAATAAAGATACAGATGAGAAAATATTAGGGATGTGACGAGATCTCACACCACAGGATCTCGCAAGATTAAATTGTGACGAGAATTCTTGTCAGGTAAAAACCTGTCTCACACGACATTTTTCACACACTGTCAAGCCACGCATTAATTTTCTCACGTAGTGAAATAAAAATATATAACTGATAAGACTCACTGAGCGAATCAAATCTACCCAGCATGTCAAAGAATACAGATAGGTCTACGTGGAAGATATTCTGAATGTGAAGAAAGTTTTGATGATCAGAAAATCTGCTGAAACACAGGAGCCATTAAAGTCCAGGAGTTTATAACTAAATTAATTATAAATAATTTATCATTAGGATGAAAAGGTGCCACAGTCACATTTAAAGAGGTTACTTCCCCAAGCAAAGACACAAAGAGGAGGGAAAACTAAATCATGAATCAGCAGGGATGATATTAAATAAGTTGATCTACAGGCGAAACTGATCTGATAGCAGCACAGAATATTAGTTAGGCTATAGATTTTGAATCTATTGAGTCACCTGCCACCTAATTTTTGCGTTCCTCTTCATATAAATAAATTTAAAAATCACCTTATATTGGTGCAGAAACATTCATCAGAATGCAGTAAATAAATTATCAATAAAATGCTCAAAATTGTCATTTAAATCAACATTAGAGAATTTAAATTTCTTAAAAATAGTGTTAAAATCTCATCTTGTGAACCCAATCTCAAATCTCGTCTCATCTCATCTCATCTCATCTTGTCTCGTGGGTTAAGTGTCTCGTCACACCCCTAGAAACTATACTTCTTAAGACCAAACACAATTACAAAGTGATGTCCATCCATCCATCCATCCATCCATCCATCCATCCATCCATCCATCCATCCATCCATCCATCCATCGTCAACCGCTTATACTGCATACAGGGTCGTGGGGGGGCTGGAGCCTATCTCAGCTGACAGTGGGTGAAAGGCAAGGTACACCCTGGACAGGTCGCCAGTCCATCGCAGGGCCACACATAGACAGACAACCACTCAGACTCTCATTCACACCTAAGGACAATTTAGAGACACCAATTAACCTAGCCTGCATGTCTTTGGATGGTGGGAGGAAACGTCTCGGGTTACGTAGGTAACCCTTGTTCCCCGAGAAAGGGGAACGAGACACTGCGTCGGTGACGACACTATGGGAACGCCTTTAGGCGTGGCAGGGCTGAATGCGAATGAAAACTACTCCAATCCTATTGGCTTAATGAGAACGGTAGCATGTGACGGCGTAACCGTAGGCGTATATAAGCACGCCGGCACATAGGTACATTAGCTCTTAATATGAAGCAAGGCACTCCAGGCAGGGAGAGGTGCGGTGAACCGACGCAGTGTCTCGCTCCCCTTTCGGGGAACAAGGGTTACCTACGTAACCCGAGACGTTCCCCTTCGAGGGGAACTCGAACTGCGTCTGTGACGACACTATGGGAACGAGATACCCACTATGCCGCGCCGAACCCCCACCTGCCCTAGCGTGCAGGCAACCAGTGGGCACGACTTAGAGAGAGAGCGCACGGGTGCCTGGTGCGGAGGGAAGGTCCAGACTATAGAAACGAATGAAGGTGTGAGGAGTGGCCCAGCCAGCTGCATCACAGACCTCCTGCAGAGATGCTCCAGAGAGGAGAGCCATGGAGGCTGCCATGCCTCTCGTGGAGTGAGCCCTTACAGCCATAGGTGAAGGCAAGTTGCGCACCTGATAAGCCAGGGAGATAGTCTGAACAATCCAATTGCTGATCGTATGTTTGGAAGCGGGGAGCCCAGCCTTGGGGGACCCGAAACACACCAGCAATTGGTCTGCCTTCCTCCATTGAGAGGACCTCTGAGTATATGTACTCAATGCTCTGACAGGGCAGAGCAAATGCAGTCTCTCATCTTCTGCCGTCACATGAGGTGGAGGATGGAATGCCTGCAGTACCACGGGACCCATTATATTGGACTGCACCTTAGGAATGTATCCTGGAAAAGTGTACAGGATGGCCCTCCTATTCCCTGGGGCAAACTCCAGGCACTGCGGAGCAATTGATAACGCCTGGAGGTCCCCCACCCTCCTCAGAGAAGTGATAGAGAGGAGAAAAGCCATCTTCAAGGTCAGGTACTTGGCCTCGGCCGACTCAAGGGACTCGAAGGGGGCCTCAGCCAAAGCTTCGAGCACCACTGCCAGGTCCCAGGTGGGAACTCTGGGGCGAGTCGCAGGTCTCATCCTCCGGGTCCCACGGAGAAATCGTACAACTAGTGGAAGCCTTCCCAAGGACCCATCCCTACAAAGGGTGTGGAAAGCTGATATAGCTGCCACATACACCTTGAGGGTGGATGGGGAAAGGCCTGCAGAGAAGCGGTCCTGCAAAAACTCCAGTACCTGAACCACCGGGCAGGTAACTGGGTCCAGCATGTGTTCTCTGCACCATGTGGAGAAAACATTCCATTTGATGCCGTACATCCTCCGTGTGGATGGGGCCCTGGAGCTAAGGAGTGTCTCGACTGCTCCTGTCGTTAGAGCCCGCCTCTAGGTACTGTGCCCCCTCAAGGGCCAGACCCACAGCCGCCACAGAGGCGGGGCAAGGGCAGAACCCGGCCCCCTTCCCGGGACAGCAGGTCTCTCCTCAGAAGGACCTGCCATGGCGGACCTTCCAGGAGATCCAGCAGATCTGAGAACCACACCCGGGTCGGCCAAAACGGCGCTACTAGAAGTAGCTGAATACCGTCCTAACGGACCCTCTCCAGGATCCCCGGGAGCAAAGCGACTGGGGGAAAAGCGTACAGACGTAGCCTCGGCCACGAGTGCACCATGGCGTCCGGCCCTAGTGGGGCCGGGGGTGTCAGGGAAAACCATAGAGGACAGTGCGAAATCTCTTGAGACGCAAACAGGTCCACGTCTATGGGCCCAAACCTTACGCATGATGACTCCACCACCTCGGGGTGGAGTCTCCATTCCCTGGGCCTCGGCCCCTGCCTCGACAGCAAGTCTGCTCTCTGATTCTGAAGCCCCGGAATGAACATCGCTCTGATGGACAGTAGCTTCCGTCGGGACCACAGGAGGATCTGGTGCGCCAGTCTGCAAAGAGGGCGCGAGCGCAGACCCCCCTGGTGATTCAGATAGGCCACCACTGCCGTATTGTCGGACCTGACAAGAACGTGGTGACCCTGGAGTTCGGGCAGGAAGCTCCTCAGAGCCCGGAATACTGCCAGCATCTCGAGGCAATTGATGTGCCATGACGAATGATGCTCCTGCCAGAGCCCCTGTGCTGAGCGGTCTCCCATGACCGCGCCCCACCCAGTGAGGGAAGCGTCTGTCGAAACGATTACACGGCGACAGGATGCCCCTAACTTGGGTCCCTGGGACAAGAACCAAGGCTTTTTCCACTCTGACAGAGCACGAAGACATTTGTGCGTGACCCGTATCAGGCGGAACGGATTTCCCCTCGGGGAGAATCCCTTGGTCTTTAGCTACCACTGCAGGGCCCTCATGTGCAGTAGACCAGAAGGTATTACGCTGGAAGCTGCTGCCATGAGGCCCAATATCCTCCGGAAGTGTTTCTCTGTGATGGCGTGGCCCAACTTCACTCTCTTTACTGTGGTCAAGGTGGACTGGATACATGCTGGAGACAGCTGTGCCTGCATCGTTCCTGAGTCCCACATCACCCCTACGAACATAGTTCTCTGGGTGGGCACCAACACACTTTTCTTCACGTTGAGCCTCAGCTCCAAACGTTGAAGATGAGCGAGAACGACATCTCGATGTCGAACCGCCAGCTCTCGAGATTGTGCCAGAATTAGCCAGTCGTCAATGCAATTGAGAACTCGGATGCCCTGGAGCCTGAGAGGGGTCAGAGCTGCATCCATGCACTTGGTGAAGGTGCGAGGGGAGAGTGCTAGGCCGAAGGGAAGGACCCGGTATTGGTATGCCCCGCCCCCGAAGGCAAACCGCAGAAACTTCCTGTGGGATGGACAGATGGGGATATGGAAGTACGCATTCTTGAGATCTATGGTGACAAACCAGTCCTCGGACCGGATGTGACTCACGATGGCGGGGATGGTAAGCATCTTGAACCTGTATCTCCTCAGAGACCGGTTCAGAACCCGCAGATCTAGGATCGGGCGCAGGCCTCCGTCCTTCTTGGGGACAATGAAGTACCGGCTGTAAAAACCCGACTCGCTTTCCAGCGGGGGAACGACCTCCACCGCCCCTTTTTCCAGCACCGGGCGCTGCTCCGGGCGTACCTTGGTCTGGACCACCCCATTGAAGCTGGGGGGACGGACCCGGAACTGCAGTCTGTATCCCTCGATGACGGTGCGCAGAATCCAGGGAGATATGTCTGACATGTTCCGCCAGGTCTCCGCAAAATCCGCCAGCGGGACCAACCCCTCGGTGTTGGTGGCCGGTGCCTCGTGCTGGTTTCGGATGGTCTCCTGAAGCAAGCTGGCAGGAAAAGACCCCCGATAACCCGCAGTCTGGGAGCCGAACCTCTGGCCGACTGCCGCCTCTCGGGGTCGGCAGAATGGTAGAGGTTCGGTGGTGGTTAGCGCGTCCCGAGTGCCTCGGCAGGGGGGAAAACAGCGCTAATGGCCACTCTGGAGGGGACCTCAGTCGGCCTCCGGGGCTGGAACACCAAGTCAGGACCTCTTCGCTTGGCCCCTCCTCGACTGGATGACCGTCCTCAAGTCCTGTCTGTCTGCAAAATCACCAGCGGAACCAACCCCTCGGGGCTGGTGCTTCCTTGCCGATCTCGGACGGTCTCCTGAAGCGGGCCGCCAGGAAAAAGCCGCCGATGAACTGCAGCCGACTGCCGTCCCTTTCCTCTCTCCTTTTTTTTTTTTTTACTTTTTCTTGAAGGCTCAGTGGAGGCTAGCGCGTCCCGAGCGTCTCAACGGCGGGAAACAGCGCTAGTCCCAGAGCGTCCTCTACCTGCGGCATCGTCCCGTAGCCGCGGTCCTTGATCCCCGCCGCTTGCTGTACTCCAGCAGCTGGGGAGTAGACAGCTGGGCGAAGAAATATTATCCCAAGACTTACATAACTCATTATGTAAGTCTGGAAAAACAGCATGGGGATGCTGAGTGGCTCCTCAGGAAGCGATCATCCAGTTACTACATTGATAATTTTTTTTAAAGTGTACCGGCACAAAGCTTCCTCACAGCCTGTGACCAATGCTGTTTATCATAGTTGGCCACGGCCGCTCTTCTGATGACGTTGGCCCGACACCCGGAAGTCATTCTCCTCCTCCCTGACGCTAAACACATCTAGCTCCTCGGAACCAGAGTGCATACACCTCTCCGAACGGAGAAAGCCGAGAACGGGCTCCCGAACGGGAATGAGGGGAGTCGGAGTCAGCAGATGAAGAACGAGAAGGGGCATCAGCCGTCTCGGAATCCTCCAGCAGATCTTGCTGCGATCCCCATGGCTGAAACCGCCGCTTTAGCCGCCTCAGCGACTACAGGGCATACGCCATGGGGAGAGCATATCTGGCCGTCCTCAGAGAAGAGAGCCATACGGGACTCTTTGAGAGCTGCCGTGGCGTGCGGCAGGCCCAGACAAGCAACACACAGCTCATGAGTGTTAGTCTCCTACCGTGATCAAGCGCGGGCAGGGAGACACACATCTCCGGAACTGGTTCAACTCTGAGGACACACTGCAACTTCCAGGTGGGTACTTCTCTACTAGCCAGGATGCGGGAGCTTCCACTAACAACATTAGCCATCGTGCCTGCTGAATAGAAAAAAGCTAATGTACCTATGTGCCGGCGTGCTTATATACGCCTACGGTTACGCCGTCACATGCTACCGTTCTCATTAAGCCAATAGGATTGGAGTAGTTTTCATTCGCATTCAGCCCTGCCACGCCTAAAGGTGTTCCCATAGTGTCGTCACCGACGCAGTTCGAGTTCCCCTCGAAGGGGAACCGGAGCATTACAAGTGATGTTCCCAAGAAAAAAAATTTTTTTAAGAGGTTTTTAAATGATTCATTGGACTTTGCACTGCAACAGGAAATATATTTAGGCATATTTATAAAGCTTATGACTGAAACTATGAAATAGGCACACATACTACACACAAAGAAGTCACATAATTACATAATTATATATTATATAAATATGTTATATGAGGTATTTTCATCAAAATATTGCTTAATATCCATTTTTTAGAGCACACAGAGAATTAAATTGTTTAATTATTACAATTCTTCATTTGTGTAGGAGTAACCAACTCTTCAAATGTCAGAACATCCATGAATGCACCAGCAAGAAGTTTTCAGAACAGTTCCTGTCCGGTGATGATAATGTAATATTGGTGACCAAAAAAATATAAAATAGATAAAGGCAACATATTGTTCAATATGACATTACATTTAAGGGTTAAATCCCCTAGTATTGTCCTTCAGCTATATAATGGCAATGACCTTATTTATTTAGATTTCAGTTTAGTTGTACATCTTAATTCAGCGATGGGCACTATAAAAACAGAGGAAGGTTTCCTCTGTTTTTCATTCAGGTTGAATGTAGAAAACGGAAATCAGTTAGCAATCAGTGCAAGGACTCAAGGCTGCATGAGGATCAGGATGAGATGACCCTTACTTGCTCTCTTTTAGCACAGCAGGTCAATGAACAGCAAACTGCATCTCCTCCTCATTGATTGACCTGTCAGAGCACGTCAATGCACCCGCAGACAGAATAAGCCCTTCCGTTACACACAAACACACATGACCACACAAATCTCTTTCCTCAAACTACAGGAAAACTGAGGCTGAAGTGAAACCTGTTCCTGCCCTCCCACCAGCCAGACTCCAGGGTTGATAGGATAAGTCAAGATGGATTAATTCAGGTAACAGTCACATGATTATTGGAATTGCCACATGCTGAATTTTGTGGATTTATACACGTGGGTGGTTTATTTTAAGTGATAATCATCGGCACTGCTACTACCAACTTTACTGGCTGAGTTTTGCAGGTCACCACTTTCCATGCATACTCTCTGGAAAAGAAGTAAATTGTTAATAATGTCAGACATGAGACATTTGGGGAAATGTGCTCATTTGCTTTCTTACTGAGAGATGAGAAGATCAATACCACTTTCAGGTCTGTACAGTAAATTAAGCTACAGCCAGTAGCAATTTAGCTTGGCAAACAGACTGGTAACATGCTCATTTCCAGGCTCATAATTTTTGGGGGGTTTCTGCTAGAAACCTTTTACATGCTTTAACATTCAAAAACACATTATTTTCATATATCCATTGCCTCTGCACCTCTCTCCCAAAAAGCCCACTTTCTTCTGATTGGCCAACTTCTGGAAGCCTACAGAGGGACATGACCTAGTTGGCACAGAGATGAATTAGTGTTGTGATCTTGAGCAATTGACACTTTTCACACACACATTGTCGCGTTACATATTTGTGGAAAACAATTGATAACGTTGACGCAGTACAAATGAACTCTGTCCAGAAAAGATGAGGAAAGATTAAGTCATGTCTATATGTGTGTTGACTCTGCAAGGGTGATATTACATGAGAAAAGAAAAATCTACAGGAGAATACATATATGAAAACAATACAGATTGCCTGAGAGAACTTACCGCATTATGTTCTGGTGTGTTTTTATATGTCACCTGCCGCCTGAATATTGTATTCCTTTATAAAAATAAAGATATTTCCACCATAAAATGATGCAGAAAAGGCAGAAATTGGTGCAGAAAATGTCATAAGAATGCAGGAAATTAAGCAGTTAATGCTCAACATTTTCAGGGAGAGAACCCCCAATTGTAGCCAAATGTTATTAGGAAGATTTTGCTGTCATATTCTCCCACTCCAAGACAGCCACAGTTTATCCTGTCTCCCACATTCACTTTCCTGTGAAGGGAGAAGGGTTAAAGCTCTTAACAGTAACAAACATTTTAAATTAGCAATGAGTTACGTTATTGGTTGCATTATCAATCAAAGTTAGGATGTTAACAAATGAATCAGACAAGACACTATTGATTACATTATTGACATTCCCACAGTAGTTGTCTTCCTGACTTTGAAATAAAATCCTGACTCCTCTATGTTTGAGACTGTGAAAAGACTGAGTAGAATTGTAGACGATTACCTTCAAAAGTAAGCCTCAAGTAACACAACGCTATCCCAGACACCTGCTTAGGTTTGGTGGTTTGGCTATGATGTCTGGAAGTTGGCAAGTACATCAGTCATACTTATTCATCATGATTACTGACTTGAATTTTCATCGATATGTGCTTGAAAATTGTGAGTTTTGGCACTGGATTTAAATGAAGAAATCTATGAGTGGAATCAGTTAGTTGTCATCTAAGCCAAAAAAGTGTATAAACATATTTCCTATAATGTCAAACAATTCTTTAACTAACAAAAAACTATGACTGAGGAACAGCTTATCTCTTGCACTTTATGTGACACCACACACAAGCTGTCTGTCTATCATTAAACACATTGCAATCTCCGTCTGGTTGGATTTTATCTTGGCTACAGTGCTCGAGCTTGGATAAGGGATGCGCAGACAAAACACACACATAAACACACACAAACGGTTCTTTGACTGTTGCCAGGAGAGGTGTTATTGTCATATAATGTGAGTGTGGAGGAGATTAAGTACTGCATTTTCCCCTTTGTGCACTTGACCAGAGAATCCCATGATGTTAATGTCATTGACATCACCAGTAACCACATTTTGTAAAAGCTTATTTTATGTCTGTTGAATGAATTTTTCAGCATTAACCAAACTCTAGACTCCATAAAAGCACCAATTAATCTTTCCATTTTAGTAAAAAGGCTGCATTTTTGAACAACTGTGCAGTCGACAGTAATCTGAATTTATTCATGTGTACTTATTTAGCAAATAGGCACAAATTCATTACTTAAAAGTGAATGTGTATTACTTTGAAATGTTTTTGACTTGATAAATGCAACAAAGTGTACCCAATTTGCACTTATGAGTCTAAGGGACCATGTATTCTGCAAGTTTTTTTTCTTTCAAACTGATCATCTATTTTACCTACACTGGCTTTTGCTTTCCTCTTTGTCTGTCTAAAAAGTCCCTTTGTGGACGACCCATATAACAGACATTTTAAATAATTTTAAACTATGCATCAAAACAGAAACATTTAAGAAAAAAGTTGAGTTTGAACTATGCAATTTCCCACCCTAATCACAGTGATATATTAAACATAATAAGTTTTGCTAACAACATCATTAACTAAGCTAATTAATGTTTTAATCTCTCTGTCAACATACTTATCTTCATAAAACACATTGGTGGTATAGTAGTGGCAGTAAACCTTACTGACTTGTGTCCAAATTGTTGGAGCCATTCTGTGTGTTGGGATGGGGTGGCGCTGTGTTCTGCCACAAGTCTACTTAAGACTGGTGTTAATTAGTACAGGTGTGGCGCACAGCGAGGTGCATGGCTTTTGACCGTGAGGCACGGCGTGTAGTAATGGAGACCAGTTTGAGTTAAGTTTATAATTGAAGAAATGTTTAATTTTTTGTTATAATAAATGGATTGGCATATCCGACTTTAAGTTCAGACTTTTGAAAGTTTATTATTTTATGTTATTTTATTATTTTAAGCCATACAGAAACAGCACGCCCGCAACACGCGTGCAAACAACTCTAAATGTGCGCCAACACAAATGATGCTTTAGTCAACTCTGTCACAGCTCTGTGGTGAATTCAACAGAATAATGATGACAGGCTAAAACTCTTCAGTATGTTCGAAGAAAAAAGTTGTGAAAGAAACACATAGACAACATAGTCTGATAATAAATGTGTGCTACAGAAATATTTTCCGAACCAATAATCTTGCAACGCCTAAAAATCATCTCCTGGCCACCTGTAGGTCCAGATACACCAGTTCAATACATTTCTTTAACGAGATCTTGGGTTTCCCTGAATAAAATTATTTTCACAATACACAATAGCAAGATGCTCTGGAATATAAAAACTGTGTTGTAATGATATCTGCCATGTACAACCACAATGTACAAAATACTCAATGAAGTGTAAACCTACTGCATTTCAAATGTTAGTTAAAGTGAAGTTAGGAGGCAAAATGCAAAGTAAATGTAATGAAAGAGTATGTGGAGAAAAAAAGTCTGTCTTCAAACACTATTCACGTGCCTATATGTAAATTGAAAGTGTTTTTGGTCTGTACAATTGTTCTTTATGTCTGTACTGGCCCTGAGAAGATCCCTTTTGGCTGGAGGATGTTAGGGACAGAAGATGGTGCGGGAATGAGGGAATGGCCCAAGCCTGATCTATCTAATGGTTGCTTTAGTGGACTGCCGGACCGCCTCTGGACCCAGACATAGCACACATCGGGTGAAACAGAGATGGCAGGGGCGGTCTGTGTTCTGAGTCCTCTCTAAGTAATATATTTAGTCTGAGTGATCCAAAGTGTGCGGCTCTGTGTAATAAGAATAAACAAATAGCCCTACTGCATTGGCTTTATTGTCCTACATCAATGTTGATTTATTCACAGCCGTAGTGGGCTATTGTATGCAGATTGCCTGATGCCCCCGCGGTGAACTCCTCATCTAATCCTTTCAGAGAGTAACTGCACTGCAGGGAAGGAGTGGACTCTCAAGAGAAATAAGAGAGGGTTCAAACAGTCAAGAGAACCACAAAACCACACCGGAGGAAAAAAACCCTGAAACTTTACACTTGCCTTTCCACAGGGCACCACATCGACAAAAGATATTCAATTCATACAGCGCTTACTAAAGAACCACAGTGTGGAAGGCAGTGGCAGGTAGTATGAGTGTTATGATACGATGAGAGTCATTTCAATAAGGCATAAAGGCGCCTAAAAGCTAAGATTGGAAGCGATAATGTTTCCTCCTGGGTCAGTGAGACCACACCCCAGAGAGAACAGCTGCAGCTGACCACATTATGGTTGGCGAGGGACAGGGATAAAGGAGTGAAGCTCTGGGCTCATAGTACTGCCTGCAATCAGATTTAGATTCCATTCGTACATCCAAATCATATTATGCTCCACAGCTATTCACAGAGTAGCTATCTATCACTCACATATACACACACTGTCAACATGATCCACCATCTGTCAGTACTTACCTACACAGAGCTTCTAGATACGGCCCTGATGGAGCTGCTATATTAGCTGTTGCTTCTCTGCTGTGTGCGTGCTTTGCTTTAAAAATAAGTTAGAGAACTCTATAAGTGTGTTGCATCAACACATTCAACTATGTTAACAAGCATAAACAGCAGCATTTTTGCATCTTCTGATGTAATCGTCAGATTTCATCATGTACAGCTGTGGAAAAAATAAACAATCCACATCCACATAATTTATTTCCTATTAAATGCTTGCTGAAAAGTTTATGAGATCTTAGTGTAACAATTAACACTTTGCTTTCATGAGTAACATCTAAAATATGAATCTGCAGATACAGTATTGGGAATAGACAAAGTACAACAGGCAGGCTAAGAAAAAAGTACAACATGTTGTTGTTTTATTTGGGTGTGAAATGTCTAACATTCAAATCCCCTTTGTATTCTCTTCCTCGGTTTCAAATTTTCTATTTTCTTCATTTCCACACAAGATAGAGCCTCAAGCGTTCACAGTCTCCCTTATGGGGGACTTAACTAAATGAGTCTCTATCTTCCTTTGGCTTGTTTTATGTTACTACTGAGCGCTTTTAACTAAATTTCAGGATGGTTTGTGTGATCATTGCAGCCTCTATGACTGGAATTTTCCAAGTTTGGAGTTTTAACAGGGTTTTGTCCAAAAGATATCTATTCCAAACCTCTATTCTGCACAAATGAGACAATCTGTAGATAACCTGTCCTCTCTACGTCACTCTTTTCTCTCACATCTCCCCCAGCGGTGTTTTTAACTATTCTGACAGCAAAATGGTCAGCTGTTTATTGGTGCACTGTGTGCCCACATAATCAAGCAGCGGGATGATTTGAGTTACTCTAAGATGAGACATCATTTGGCTCAAGGAATCATGCGGTGAGGCTAACTGCAGTGCATTTTTCTAAAAACATGTCCTCATATCTTTATTTATTGCAAAATTCCCACACCTCCCAGGGCAACGATGATACAAGCATTACTTCAGGTGAGAGGTCAAAGTATAAAATATACATATGCAGCTACAATAAAGTTGTTACTCTGCTCTTGGACGAAGCTGATTAGAAAGTTTATCCATTTACAACCATAAAAAGACACCAGCAAGCTCCAATGAGTTAAGGTGAGTTTTGTGTAAGAATTTGACTTCTTCAGGTATTTAAAAAATTTAAGACAAATACCATGGAAGTTATGGCAATTATACAGATTTAATGCAGAACTGACGCATCACTCGCTTGTGTAGAAAAAACAAAGAGAGAACGAGATATCCTTCATTTGATTTATTTTTTCACAGGTAATCCTTTCATGTCAAGGAAATTGTAGCTTTCTTAGTGTGTGAATGTGTGAATGAGAGGTAAATTTTAATGCACTTTGGATATAAGTGGCACATGAATGCAGTCCATTTACCATTCATCATCATGATCCAGAGACCAAATTCGATTTTAAAAAAGGTATACAGAGAAGATGGTCGATAACTTAGAAACTTGATTGGAAAATTGTAATGTATTTTTGATGTTAAACATGTAAGTATTTGTTTTGCCACTTGGCAGCAGAGCAACAAATTGTAAGAAAAATGTTGATGTATTTGTCATAAGTTTATGGCGAACGTTTTATCGTTTTTTTTATCACACATCGAGCAGGAATGAAGCGACATTCTCATGTCTGTAGCCACCTGACGAAGTGCACTATTCAAAGTTCAAGGATTAAGGTACATATGTATATTTATATTCAATGAAATTTTAGCTTTATTTTGTTCTCCACCAACTCATGAGAAAAACTCTTTAGCAGCTGAACTGACCAAATTGACCTAACTAAAACAGACTGATCATGAACACTACCAACCAACAATTAACCACTAAAAAATACCAAAACAAAGCATACTAAATAATTAAATAAACATCTCTAAACTAGAAATCCTAATCCTTCCATGAAGTGGCAGGCACTTGGTCCAATCAACCACTTCCTGTAATGAACAGCTCCTCTTCAGAGAAACTTAAATTTGAATAAACTATGTGGATGGTGTGTGAGAAAACAAACTAACTATAAGGAAAACTAAGCTGAGAAAGTGCAGTTGTGTGGGAACAGGTGTCGCCATCACACACATCACTTGATTCATAAAAGTATTGATTATTTCTTTTGGCATTTGCTGCACAATGCTTTAAAAAGCAACTCATTATTGCATCAGAACCTCTGGTGAACTATGATATTAGTAGGGCACTATGTTTTTATTTGTCTTGTTCTTTCAGATAATGGATAGGAAATTCCACCCTCACAGTGCACTTGTGTTTAAAAGTCAGTTCTGTACAGTCACTTGAAGACAATTAACCTGTACACTTATGATTCAAACTATTATTTTACAGCCACTTAACTTCATCTGTATTAATGCTGAAACTTTTTAAATGGCCATTAATGCCCAAGTTTCCATTCTTGAACCCACTCTGCTTGATTAGTAAAAGGACTATGTCACAGTGTGCTCTCTCCGCATCATGGGGGCTTGCAGGAGGTTGAACCACTGGCGAAATCTGGCTGTGAGGTTCATGTACTTCAATGATCACACTCTATAATCTTAATTTTAGAAAAGTAAAACCACACTAGGCTTTAACTTACAGTTACATTAACATTTCTCTTAAAGGAAAGTGGTTTGACAAGGTCCAAGCAGCCAAGCGGCCAGGCTACCAGCAGACTGAGTGTAATTGATGGACACTTGGCATGCTCTGTGCGCCTGGCTATTTGTAGAATCCATAAAAAGAGATGTTGAGCTAATTATGTTTGTCATGATATATTGAAAGCAGAAATCGGCAAGCTAATCAGAATGGCTGACAGCTGTAGCGTGCAGATGCTATCAGACCTCTTGTCCATGGTGATAAAATGAAAGCGGGTCATTTTAACAGGTAACAGCTGTTCATAGCTAATTTGTTCAATTATGCGCAGAGGATGCAGGCGGAGGTTGTTTCTCGGCCCTTAGGGACCTACTCTCTCCTGTCTCTTTGCTTCCAGAATAAGCTGAGTAATGGAAATCCATATCCAACATATCAAGCATGGTGAAATTACAGAAAAACACCAGCAGGAACACTTGTGTGATGATACAGGATGTTTCTTGTGGCACATTTAAAGAAAGTCGGTGCTAATTACTGCATAATTGTTTTGAGCAATCATTGACTCATTGTTTTTATAACACCGAGTTAGAAAGCTGTCCCATGTATGTTGCTTACAAATGTGACCAGGCCTGTGAGAAAGCAGCTTCATATGTCCAACACAACTGACATGTTCAAGAAACCATTGGATATCCATACCTGCCTCGCTGAGTGGAGCAATCTCAACCAATACACAAGAAAAATGCATTATGGGATGATGGTGATGACTCAGAATTGTAATGTTATTGTTAGCGATGAGAGGTTGTCTAGCCTGGATTGATTTTATGCCCTAACATTTCCTCTACAGCATGGGCCTACCCTGCCCTTTTAGAGAAAATTTTGATTTGGGAATTTGCCTCCTGCATGGCTGCCAAGTCACTGTGTAATTGTCAGTCCAGCATTCACAGAGAACCCACTCAGTCAATCATGTGTGGAAATAACCAGTTGTTTACAACCAGAGGTTGCGAGACCTAAAAAACCCCAAACACTTATTTTTGTTAAAAGAAAATCATAACAGTTTTTAACACCATTATTTTTTACTTATCGTGTACTATTATTATAGTGTTTTAATATTCGCAGTGGACACTTTTTTGCCTTTCTCTCTGTTTTCCAAGATCACTTTGAGATTGCCGAAAAAATAAAAAAATTATTTGCCTCCTACAAGCACATTAGTTTTCTCTCACGGTCTCCTTTATACAAACACACACACACAGTATTGCTGAATGAACAGTACCAAACTGTATTTGAAAGCTTGAATGTTTCTCTGTATAATCCTAAACCAAACCTTTCAGATCTGACACTATCAGTATGACAAGACACTTTTTTCTCTCTACTGATTTATTAACTTGGGAATCAAAATGGCATTTCTGATTCAGTGAGATAATATCTTGACATCTATCTGTTCATTTTCAACACTTCATTGTCCAAATTTAATTTCAGATATTTCTAGACTTTTTCTTTTTTGTCAAGCAGTTATTTTGGCATGCAGTTGTGTGTGTATTAGATTGGAATATAGGTAGTTTTTTAATGAAATAAATAGTGTTTCTTATTTGCAAACTGGTTCTAAAAATGAACCAGTTGTTGGCTTTCTCAGTTGCTTAGAACAGCCTCTATACTGCTTCCTATATGAAGAAATCTGGTCGAAATTTCTGCAAAATCCATTGGTTTAAATAGGCTGTGACATTCAAGCATGCTGCTGAGCCTTTTGCTCTTGGGTCTGCTGACTGGATCCCAGCACAGTGTATGTGCTGCTTTGTTTTAGGTATAAAACTGGCTTTCAGCGTATTAGATAGGTAAGCTAAGATTACTGCAAAGCATGTTAAATACATTTTGATTTTGTTTTAGTTGGCTCAAGTTAGCTAAGGTCAGTGCTTGAAGTGGGCCGGTATGCACCTGGGACTTTTTCTTGCTACTGGCACTTCTCACAAGCTGCTGGTACTCTGCCCTCTCCCTATCAGGTTCTCTGAGCACTACATGATGCTCACCTGTTCCCATTCTCGCCTGCCTGCTAATCTCTGTCGGCGAGACAGAGCAGGGAGAAGTGAAGCTCGTATACCTTTCAAGCAGCCGTGTGCAGAAAGAGGCTGTCAATGTCACTTTTCGTGAACCGACCAATCATAGCCTGGGTGCAGAGGGGCATTTAAAAATATTGACAGATAGGTGTCATTTACACTGGGGACGCAGGGGACATGTCAGAATCAGAATGTCTCCATCACTTTTTTAAAGCTTATAATTAAAATGTTCTGAAAAACAGCTTGCAACAAGATAGAATAACAAATGAAACAAAACACATAAGAAAAAATGCAATGCAATTGAAATATAGAAGAAACAAATTTGCATTGTCCAAAAAAGTAACTTAAGTTAAAACAACTAGCTGCGGATTACTGCATTATATTCCATTATATTTTTATTTTTTGAATTGTCACCTGACACCTTAATTTGGTTTCCCTTTATATAAATACATACATTTCCACCAAAAACTGGTGCAGAAAATGTCTCCAGAATGTAGGAGAGTGTTTAATGCTCAAAGTCTTCTGGGGCTGAACCTTCAGTCTCCTTCACCTATATATTTCAGCATTGAATATTTATTGAAAATACTGTTAAAATATCTTCTCATGTTGTTCTCGTGACCCAAGTGTGTCGTCACACCCCTAATCTGAGCCCTTATATCCCCACCACTTTACAGCACAAAGTGATACCCCAATCAGCAGATATTTTGGATTGCTAAACTCATTTTTCCGCATGAATGGTTATGATTATGACAAGAGAAAAAATCAGAGACTAACTACCATGTCGAGCATTCATCTTGCACAATAATTTAATGACTGACAACAAGTGGCTGTTTTGTCCAACTGGAACTTATATTGTAGCCTACTAGTGGTAGGTACTGTATATTACTGTTTAATATCTGTAGGCAGACTATCCAAATAAAGTGTAACCTGTCAATATATCAATATTATACCAACTTCATACTTTCTATTTAATGTTATAATATTTAGTAACACTAATTCATACTAGTTTCTCCTTCAGGTAGAGAATATTTTTCCACTTCAGGCACTTAACAACGTTAGCGTGCCGACTAATGCTAAGCAGTTGTTAATGTTATCTGTTGTAAAATACTAGAGTTGTATGGCTTGCCTCATTACCATTCACCAGCTAACATCATTCATATTACTACTCTGTGTACCAGTATTATGTCAAAGTGTTGATTTTAGGCTGCAAGACATTATGTAATGGTACAAAGCAAATGTGGAACGATTTATTTCTAAAACCAATAAAGATGCAAGGCAGGGTCAGCCAGCTCGATTAGCATGGATCTGGGATTATTTGTTTCGTAATGTTTGCTTTAGATTTATTATCATTTTACTGATACTCAGGTACACAGTGTCTTCACTGGTCTCAGGCACTATGACTTCCACGACCCTCATCTCTCTAATAAAGGTGTGTGTGTGTGTGTGTGTGTGTGTGTGTGTGTGTGTGTGTATGTATGAGTGTGTGGGTCTCTCTGTCTGTTTGTATATCAATTAAAGCATCTCTAGCTTTATAGTCTATTTTCCTCTAAATGGGACCATAACTCATTATTAAAGTGTTTACTGAGGTAATAAATCAAGTGGGAAGTAGGGTCATTTTGACATTATTTCTGATTGAACCAGACTTATTTTTGCAGTGGAGTTATCCCCTGCTGGCTGTAGGAAAGAATGCAGGTTTAAGGGACTTCCTCATCAACTCCACTTTCCAGAGTTTGGTTAGCCAATTTTGATTTAATAGTATTTATGTCACATTTAACTGAAATACACAAAAGTGAAGATGTATAATTTCAAAATGGACTGACATATCCAATTTCCTTTCATAACTTTTGATCAGTAAAGTGCACAGGTGATCTTGGTGAGTTTCGAGAAGATTGGCCCGATTTTTGATGTGTTAAGAAAAAGTCATAAATTTTTAGAGAAGAAGACTATTGGAGCAAAGATGAATTTAGAGATTAAAATATGAAAACAATTTTGATTCTAGACTAAGCCAAGCCGTTTGCGAGAAATATGAGCTTGATTATTACAGCGCTACCTTGAGGTCAATGAGTGCCAATTTGTGCACATAATAATGGGTGGAATTGCAAACCTCTTTCCAATTTTTGTGGTTACAGTTTTTGCTGCATGAACAGTTTTAGTGAAGAAGCAGAAGAAGCAGAAACACATCAATAATACAAAGCTAAGGCAATAGAAAAACAAACAAAGAAAATGAGAAACAAAAACAAACAAAGAATATTTGATAATACATAATAAATTATACCACCAAATTAAATTAAAAGTCAAGTTAAAAAGATAGGTCTTAAATTAAATAAGTCATTCCAGCTCACAGTGCTAAGTTTCAAAGTGTCAAAGGTGCAGCTGAGAGAACATTTTACAAATGGAAGTTCTGTTTGATGCTGCTGTAACACAATCAAACAGTGACACTTTGCATTATTATAGTTTAGGAACAGTGCTATCTTGTCATCTGATTTGGATATTTAGTATAAGGTTTCATTTTCTATTATTTACTTAAACTTAATACATTCCTCTGTTATTGCTGGAGCTCTATCCACAACTTCTCACCATCAAGGTTCAACCAGCACCATCTCCTCCACTGTTGGGTGCAGAGTTGAAAAAATATAAAGTGTCTGACCAGTTGTAAGGCCAAATCCTCCAGTATGCCTCCTGAAATCATCTCACAGAGAAATGTCAGAGACAAAAACAAACGCTGGGGTTTGGTGTATTTTTTTTGTATTATGTTCTGTGAATACACTCTTGAGCAGATCACATCAAGGGAATGACCAATGACTGGTCTGTGTGGTTTGTATTTATTTTCTACAAATGTTAATAATAAGCACTGTGTTCCTACAAGAGGCTGACATTTTTTCGGGAATCCTGTGGGTTATGGTGTTCCTGCGGGAGTCAATTCACTATTCATCACGGGACTGAAATGGGACACGAAAAGAAGTCATAGGGAGTGGGTAGGATGAGAATCATAGATCAGTTTTATGTATAAATATGCAGTTCTAATATGAATAAACACTATATATATATATATATATATATATATATATATATATATATATATATATATATATATATATATATATATATATATATATATATATATATATATATATAATGAATGAAAATCCACACCTGTTTCAGTCTCTAGTTTCTACATGAATAACACTGGTTAATTTATGACAGATTTTCTACCATGGTAGCGGTGTGGCTCTCGGGATGGCAAGGTCTGTCTGATATTCGGTTTGTCATCCTGTCCACCACTTTGCTCCATACTGTAATATCTTATCAAGTATTGTAATGATTGATAAGATATTAATGATATTATGAAGTTTCCTAAAGGCTTTGGTGATTCCCTGTCCCTGGCTGACTTAGCACCAGCAGCAGGTTCACACAAAAGTTAAATGCCTCAACAACAATTGCATGGATTGTCATAAAAATGTGGTACATACACCCATGTCCCCCTCAGGATGAACTGTGAAACATTTTCCCACGTAGTAGTATTATAAAGTTAAAAAAAAAAAATTGTACTTTGTTATTACCCAAAATCTGCAAATAAATGTCATTCCCATCACCCTCAGCTTTATTTTGTTTAGTGATGATTAACAGATGTTAGCATGCTAACATATGTTACCAGGATGGTGACCATGGTAAAAATTAAACCTGCTAAACATCTGCATGTTTGCATTGTCATTGTGAACATGTTAGCATGCTGACATTAGCATTTGGCTCAAAACACCATTGTGCATTAGTACAGCCTTACAGAGCTATTAGCATGGCTGTAGAAGTGGACGGGATGGGATGGGAAAAGGTTATGTAAGGTACTTCTACACACAAATCAGTGTTTAACTAGAGGCTGACATTTTTCGGGAATCCTGTGAATCACTCAGGATTCAAGTAGGATGGGACAGCAGAGAAAATCCACTCCCGAATCATCTTCTGTGCAATTAAAGAATCAGAATCTGACAGTTGTGTTGTTGTCAGGTTGACACCACTGTCAATTAAATCGAATCATACGACATGCATATTCCAGATGAAGCCAATTAGAAGCATATTTGGAGTTTTGAGTGGGGTTTTGATTGCTGCTTATTTAATTACAAGAATTTAATGTTATCAGAATTATTTACACCAACTTGTCATTTCCCATGACATTTTAATAACAATCAATGGCTCAAGAGTTTCACTTTCAGCTGGGTTGTACTTTCTATCATCACTTATTTCTGTAGATCATGACAAATGTATTTTTCTTATCTTGGGCTGTCAGTGTTTAACTATTAGCAAACATTTTCATGTGATAAACAGGTCAAATTTGTCTTGTTGGCTCATTTCACGACAGAAGAGTAATGTTTACTTTATTCCTGGCCACCAACAATAATATTTTATATGTTTCAAAGTGCATAATTCCCAAACTCACTTCTAATCACCAGAGACAGCTGTCTTTATTTAAACCACATGCAAGACTATGAAAGTGGTATTTGGGCTCAATGGAGTCTCATTGGCCACCTTTTTAAGAGTGTATACTGCACTTCTAAAATATTTCAAAGTATGTGAAACTTATTCACTCATCTTCATAGCTGTCACTCAAAGACATTATCCTGTGAGCAGCCAGCAGCCTCTCATTATGCAAAATCAAACAAGACAGTGGAATTGAGTTTGGTGTCCCAGAGTAACATAAGCAAATATAGCCTGACAACTCATATTGGAGAAGACTTAGAAGTCTGCCTATGCCTGGATTTCAAGACAACGAAGACACCGGTTGGGGGAACTACAGGCACGAGATAACCTTGTCTGCAGAGGGAACAGAACAAACAACTTTCTAAGCCTCAAATCCACAGAATCTGAAGGAATACGAGAAAGTGCTTTGGTGTGATCCTTAATGGAGATGTCCATCTGTGTGTGTGTTTATGTATGTGTATGTGTGTGTGTTTATGTGTATGCGTGTGTGTGTGTGTGTGTTTTTGTGTTTGATATCCTCACATCTTCCACGCAGCAGCCGGAACTCAGTGCTTGCATAAAATCATATAGCAGTTGGTCTCCTTAGAAACAAAAGTAACATAATAATGTACATTATAATCGAAATTACTGTTTTAATTGGTAGGATTCAGTCATGTTTTAAGTTTTAGCAATTTGCAATAAAGATATGCAATGTACCTGCAAGCTATGATGACACCACACATAAACTCCGGCCCTGTTTGCTTCTAAGGTGGCACAACAGTGCCCTCCTGTGGAGTCACCTCACAAAAACACTAGAGCTGTTTTATCCACTGACAGAGACCTGCCAGGTGTAATGATGAATCAGGCAATTCTTTCATACTGTGAACAGTCCCAACAAAATGAGGTTTTGACATCTGCTTGAAAGGTCACTAACAAAAACAACATCAGCAGATGGAAGGAAAAGGGTGTTCACATTATTTCTTAAGAAACTTGATTTTGCTGTACTGTATCTTCGCATCAATGTAACATTATTGCCAAGGAGCTGAAAAGGCCGTCATTCTGTGCAGTAGATCACTTTAAAATATCTCATATCCATAAAATGTCACACCAGCAAGTGAATAATGACAGCATACTTTTGTGACTATTGGACCATGAACAGCTTCATCCACTCAACCCCAGAACTCATAAATATTATTTTTATTGCCAAGGGTATGCTAAAACATTTTTCTGAACATTATAAGACAAAGGACCCATTGATTTAGGCCAGTTTTGTCACTGAGGTATAAAGTCAAGAGGCATAGAATTTCTTTTCAGTGATGAAAGTGCACTTACTGCATAAGGGAAGATGAGACATGTCTGGCTCATATGGTGAAATATAATAGCAATAAAGAAGAACTGTTGCTGTAAATCTACAGTTTGCTTTTATTGAGATTTTACACCACAGTCAAACGACAGGTTTGCTTATTTGTTTTAGGGGTTTTGGTTATGTATTGCCTTTAAACTTCAGAAATGGTAAAAACATACTGGTAATGAGCTGAACCTTAGAGTTAAATGATAAGCTTGCATAAAAATACACAGTGGATTTATGTCGTCTGACTAAACTGCTAAACTTAAGTTAAATTATACATATTTGTCAATTTTGTTCTCAACGTCACAAACCTTGAACCTAATCAGACAAGGACTACCATCACCACCTGCTACTACTTTGACTAGGGGTGGGATGGTGTAATGGTTAAGGCTGCCTTTGGTGGAGACCCGTTCAATCCCATGTCCCTGAGCAAGACCTTAACCCTACTTGCTAGAGGACCTCTGACATATAAGTAAGTGCTGGATAAAGCGCAGCTAAATGAATAAATGTGCATGTCATGTAAGGTGGCATTAGGCAGATAGTGATTACATTTTTATTTATTATGGACAAACATCCTTTGATCATGTCTCAAGGTAAGATGGAAATTCTTTCTTAGTGTACTGTCTTATTTGGCAGTAATGATCTTCTAATTATTCAATTTTGAGGACTTCATTCTTCCTCGGCAGTGTGATGCTGAACAAGTTTCAAATACAGAATATTAAAATAATGTTTTTGAAGGAATAAGTGTGTAAGCTTCTGATCTCAGAGCTCACTGTAGTCTCTCTGACTGAGCTCATGTCTGTGTAAATAAATCACTAGCAGCAAGTAACCCATACCACCTTAATGTAAATTAGAATTTTAGAAATACCAAAATGTATTTAAAATCAATATATTTTAATGTGCATTATGACTGAGGTGCACTACTTTCAGACCCTTCCCCATTAAAACAGCAGATAAAACAATTTAGCATTAAATCTAGATTGATTAATGAAATATTAGACTCTTTCACACACTTACATTTCTGACTTAATTCTACTGCACTTTGGACCGTTTGTGCTCAAAAATACTGCTGACAGGTCACAGAAAATACAGGACAATGCTTGAGTGGAGTATTTTAGGCTCCAATGTGAACTACTGTATGAAGACCTGAAAGGCTGGACCTGCCAAAATAAATAAGACAATCGAGATATTTATTGTTGGTTTTTTTTGTTTTAATAGAGATCATTCTCTCTCAAACCATTGTAAAATAGCAATTAAAAACTTTCTTTTTTAAATTCAGATATTTACATATAAACAAGTGGCTGTGCAAAATGTACAAGATACTGGCAAGAAAGCACTGTGTATTTGTCTTATTTCACACACACCCCATATGTGTGGAAAATAAGACAAACTTGCCGAATTAGAAGTCAACTGATAAATCTACAAATAGCAAACCTAAGTATGTACAGTAGTAAAATTTGCCAATAAACATTCTTTGATAAAATGACAAAAGGTATAAAGATCAAAATTAGTATGTGCACTAAAAATATAAAAAGATATAAAGTGGGTATGTTTACCAGAATGACTCGTTTTAGAAAACTGATCTGTCAAAGTGCTGTCCTCGTTCTGCATTTCATGGCCATGTTTACCCAACATGTCCTCCATCATTCATAAATATAAAAACACGGACATACAACTTATTGACAAATGTTAGAGCCACTTAAATTACTGCAATCCATTACATTGTTGGGATTGATTTCTCTAAACTCTTAAAAAATGGTTTCTCAGTATAACACATGAGTTACAGACCCTGGATGCCTGGCATTGCTAACAACCACTTCTTTTCCAAAGTATACCATACTAGTTTGGATTTTTTCCATCAGGCAGCCATATATACAGATTTTGTTTTTAACTAAAAGTACAAAAACCAAAGACAAAAATGTGCTTGAAATGGCAACCCATCACAGTAAACATCCTTCCAAAAACATATTAAGCTAATCTGTTCTTATTTGAAAAGTCAATAGCTCTTTGGGTGACATTTATGGAAGGTATGGAATTAATATGGAAAGCTCTGCTTCTTGGTAACATTATTCAAGAAACACAGAGCTAAGGACACATTATTACTTTCATAATGTACAGGTTTCATTATTCTTGGATCTTCTAAATCAGCAGACAATGAGCTTGCCACCAGTACATTTAACACACCGGACAATCTGCAGACTTTAAATCAATAGGCAAACCATAAAGTGGAAAAATAACAAGTACTTTGGAAAGGATGTTCACTGTAACAGAAGGTTCAGCTCTTTAAGTTGAATTTCATATCATCACTCAAGAAATTAATGAAAACTGCTGACTGCTGGGTTGGTGGGAAATAATCTTAACAAATACGGTGTGCTTCAGAAAAGATGCATGTTGTGTGTAGTCTATGTAGCAAATATGCTAGACTGAATAAAAAAGTGTAATTTTCACTTTTTAACTCTCACAGTGAAAACGTGACAAGACTTCAAATACAGACACCTGTGATAACATCATGCACAACGCATGACGTATAAATATTTTTTTTTACCCAATCGAGCAAAGACAGTAGACAAACAAAGAAAGCACACATCCTACAAATCTGGAAAGAACTGCTGGATAGATGAAGTTACTGATGCTGCTCAACTCATTCTAATCCATATGGCTTAATCTGGTAAGAAGGCAACTGACAAGACTAGTCAATATTAGTCTCTGTAAAACAATCCACAGGCATTAAATACTGTGCTAAAATACAGTATATATGTGTGATAAATTAAAATCTCTGTTAAGAACTTACATAAGCCGAGTGTTCACGTTAACATGGTCAAGAAAATTAACATTACTGCAGTAAAATGCGCCTGAATGTTGCACATTAATCTAAAATGGAACCAGAGATTTGCTGCTACAACACAAATGCCAGTGAAATGACCCTGAAAAGGTTTTTCAGATCTGAAGTGTTCAGTTCAGTCAAAGACATTTTTTTCCTGTGTGCAGCATGAGGCAGTGCATGAGAAAAGTGTGGTTGGGTGCAACTGGTCTCTAAAGAGTAAACTGAGCTGAGAGGCACGCTGATATCAGGGCCGAGTTCCAATGTTTGCTCCACCTCTGCACTGAAAATACACAAGGGCCTGTGCTTGAAGAGGCTTTTAAAAGTCAGTGTCTCTAAAGCGTTCCAGATCATTTTCTTCCCACAGACAGACGTCAGTCAGCAGTGTGCGATCAAAGCAAGTACAGGCAGAGAGGGTCTGAGCTGACAGTTAACTCGGCTTCCTTACTGCCGCTGAGCGAGGCTAGTCAATTTAATGCAGGTGCTATTTGAGGAAGCCTTTATAGAGCAGGTGTGAATGACTGGTCCCCCTTTCATTCTCCAGGCAGAAGAGCAGGTCCCTGAGGTTGACTCTGGTGATGCGCTGTCGCATAAACTGTCTGGAGCCTGCCCCACTGGAGCCTCCAGGCTGGGAGGGCCCTGACCCTGAGCCCTGGAGCGTAAAACAGAGCAAACACAAGAAAGACATTTAGTCTCTGATTGGCAATTTTCTTTGCACATTTGAAATAATTCAAAATAAGCACAACCCGTCTATGGTTCCAAATGGTTCCATGTCCCTTACCTCGGCACTGGCCCCCCTAACAGGAGAATCTATTTTCCGTTTTTTCCTCGGGCCAATTGCTGCCAGCGCCGTTAGATTGGCTTCTCTCTGCCTGATCTGAGCCAGCTCCTGCTGCTGCATCTGAAATACAAGCAATAACACGCAGATTAGTCTCAGAGAAAAACTAATCATAATGCTGCACAATAATACACTCACTTATCTTAGCATATACTTACCTCTTTGGCCTTCTGTTTAAGTCTGAGTTGCTCAGGGTCCTCTTGCCGTGACCGAGACTGCAGTGAGGTAGAGGACATTTTAATATTTCAAGAGGAATATGTTAAATTTATTCAATCAATTGTTTTATTCATTCACTCACTCATAGTTGGCAGATCTGTTCTCCTGTGACTGTTAGCAACAGAGGAAATGCAATGTGCCTATGCAATTATGATTCTTCCTGTCAATGACACTATGTGTCCTTGTTTATACATTGTTACCTTGGCAGCCTTCAAGAGAATCTCTCTCTCCTGCTCTTCCTTTCTTTGCTTCTCCATCTGATCCAGCTGCTCGAAGAACTTAAGCTGGCCTCGCACATCGCTGACCTGCTCATACCGCTCTTCTTCCTGTAGGATGAATGAAGCAAGGAAGGAAAGAAAGGTCAAACAGGAGGAATGAAAATGGACTAAATGGCAACAGGTCTCACCAGCTCTCACATGACTGGAATTAATTATCACCTTGAATGTTATGTTCTTCTGCTGCGCCACTTGTGAAACCTTTTCCAGCAGGTTTTGTAGTCGCTGCTGTGTAGCGTGGGAAATGTAATTGATCACGTCTGTGCCCAACTCGCTGACACCAAACTTCTTACCTGTCACAACAAGAGGAGTGTGGATAAAGGTTTAGACAGAGTGAGACCGTGTCTGCCTTAAAAGCAGGAGGGTGCTGTACATTTTCTCTGTGTATGTGTCTCACCAATCTCCAGAGCTCTCCGGGCGAGCGAAGAGGTGGAGAGGAAGGTCTCATCCTTACAGGAGCGAGTCACTGCGCCAACAAGCTCAGAGTTGGTTGCTAAGATACGCGCGCTCTCCTCTGACAAGTTGACTCCTGCCATGGAGGCCACATCATTGATGTCATCATCATCCCTGGAAGAAAAAAGTGATGGGATGGAGGAAACAGCTACATAATTTACACCTTTTTACTTGTAAAACTGAGATCTCTCTTTCACCTAAGTATATGTATACAAAATCATCTCAAGGGTTTCATTTAGCTGCTGTAATCTCCTTTAACTGGAATACTAGAAAATATAAATAGTAAGATTATTCATCATGTACCCTTATTACTAAGTCTGACCAAACACCTACTCTTATGAAACAATCAGTGCAGCCCATTTGTAAGGCTTTAATATGTAGCGTTTCTAACAATGCATGGTTAAACCTCTTCTTCCCCATTTCTAAGTTCGTAAAACAGCAAAATGTCCACGACAAAAAGGAGGGAACCCACACACACAGACCAATATTTACTCTTTGATTCTCACCAACCTCTGGAGAATAAGCTAGGGATAATCAGAGCCCTGCACCACCGAGCATGCAACATACCGACAAGTGCCCATGCCCAAGAGAAGGAGCATAAACCTGAAGGAAGCTCTTAAAGCTTGTGGATACCCAAACTGGAACTTTGTGAAAACAGCTACAAGATCCAGGAAGAACACCAAGATGGGTGATAAGGAAAAGAAGAGTAAATGCAACAACATTGTGATTCTACACGTGTCTGGAGTATCAGAGAAACTCAGGGGAATTTTCAACACACATCACATCCTTGTGGTTTTTTTTAACTCAACAACACACTAAGACAGATACTGGTCCACACAAAAGACTGCACATCCAAACACAAGAAAAGCAATCTAGTGTATGCTGTCCAGTGTAATGAGGAGTGCACAGACCTATATTTTGGGGAAACCAAACAACCATTACACAAACGCATGGCTCAAAACAGAAGAGCCCACTCCTCGGGGCAAGACTAAGCAGTTTACCTACAGTTGAAAGACAAGGGACACTCTTTCGATGACAGCTATGTACACATTTTGGACAGATAGTTCGAAAGAGGAGTGAAAGAGGCCATTTACACCAGAATAGAGAGACCACCTCTGAACAGGTGAGGAAGGCTAAGGCACTACTTTTCCCACTTACAATGCTGTCCTTTCATCTCTTCCCAGGACAGTGAACATACACTCACATTTGGCCTCATGTGACAATGCCAATGACTGTTGTTCAGTTGACTTGCCCTTGATTTTAACCTTCCCTTGATCACTGAATATTTGGTGTTGCATGAATTGCATTCAAGCCAAAGAAACTTTATTTGCGTGACGTATAATACGTTACGTATTTCACTGTGAGTGGAGAAGACTGCACTGCACAGTGTATAGCAATTGTAAGTCAAATGAATGAATGAATAAATGTAGAAAAAAGGTAAGTTTGTATGTCTTTGCATACCGCTGACATCATTCCAACATCAAATATGCTAACACAAACACTTCTGTACATTCTCCCAAGTGTTGGAGAAAATATGAAACTAGGGACCTCTACAACTCCTAGTATGCTAACTATTTGGAAACCAGTGTTTAATAGACTAACAACTAATAATTGATCTGAATGTGTCACAAACCTGAAGGTTCCCCCTCCTGCTTCCTTCAGCTTGTTCTTCTGAGCAGGAGTGAGAGGGGCCTGACTGACTACTTGTACTCCTTTGGCCCCTGGAACCAATGTCTGCTTCACTGCTGGAATTAATAGACATACGAGGAGAGACGCAAATTCAAATTTAAAACATGCACTATGACGTTAACCTCATTTCAAATTTTGCACCTTTGTATAAGGGTAGTGTCCTGCAATTATGAACATGATCCACAAGGTGGCAGCACTTCATTTCTCTACATTGTAAATGGGTGACCAACCAAATACAGACAGACTCAGAAGGAACTAATGTATTTCTGTGGTACCTTCTTCAGTGCATTTGTTTAGCATCCAAGTCTGTCTTAAGACTATAGTATATAGTATATATATAGTAGATATCTACTGAAAAACAATTAACTGCATTAACCATATGAAGAAATAAAAGACGTGTAGGTAACTGTTGAACACACCTGTCTGTAACTGACCCACAATGATGCGGCTATGAGATTGTCCTCTGAGTGTTACCACGGGAGACTGAGCCAGCGTCACCTGTGGCCTCACCATCGTCCCTTGTTGTTGGGGCACTATCTGTAAACATTTGCAGGCAAAGAATGAGAAATACAGCAAAAAAGCACAGACACAAACAGAAGTACAAACTCTTCCGCGCAAGGTTCTAACTACAATGTGCATGCCAGTGAATTCAGATTCAGGTAATAATTCCCACTAGCAGTAAAATTACCAGTCCTGGTTTACTATGAGGTGTCTGAGTGAGGCTGATGACTGTGGTTTTGGGTGCTGCAGTGCTGGTGGCCGTAGTGGCGGCGGTGGAGAGAGGAGGTCGCAGCACCACAGCGGTGAGGGCCGTGGAGGCTGAGGAAGCAGGCTGAGTGCTGGGCTGAGGCAGCAGGCTCTGCTGTATGAAGGCTTCTGGGTCAGGGGTCAGCTGTCGCAATGCTGGGAGACTTCTCTGCAGGCAGAAGACAGAAGGAGTGAACATATACTCAGTTTGATAAAATCACTGACTTCTTTCCACACAAAAAAAAGTAGCAGATTTGGTGTGTACTTCCAAAAGTAGCAGCACTTAGGAATGAACACTGCAGTTTCTAGTATATGCTGTACTGGAAGCTAAAAGTCCAGAGAATTTAGTTTATGATGTACACCTAATGAGAAATTCAAAAAGGCTTTTTATTTTTTTGCCGTATTTCCACATTTTTATATTTCCAACCACCTCACATCTCACTGGGAAAACATGACAACTACTTAGCAGCATTTCCCGCTGACAAAAATAGGGCACTGACAAATATGTTTTTAGATTTATTTTGATTATGGTTAAACGGATTTAATGATGTCCTTATCAAAAAATAGACAGAAAGATGTACTCTTACATCATTGTACAAGCAAATTGCTCTATATCTAGTACACTCTCTGCACGGTCTTTACCTGAGGTTTACATGTACACAATTATGTGACTAATTCTAAATTCGTGATTAAGCAATGTTTTGTACAACATGTAACATTTCAAATCACTTTCTCAAACCTCTTTGCACAGTCAGCACAACAGAAGTCAATGCAGACTAAACTGTAAACTGTAAATCTTCATTGCTTTGACACGAAATGCATTCAGTGACCACATCTGTTTTCCCAGTCAAAGCTAACAACCACCAACATGTTATGTATTTACACTCAGTTTTGCACTTTTACAAACTATACCTAATAACTTACATAACATAAAATTACTGAAAAGCAAGCAGTGTTCATTCTTAACTCTTCTAACTCTAAAAAGACATGGAAAAGATAAAAATGCATGAACCTGATTGGGAAATACAACACTGAGCACCTTTTTTCATTCCTTCTTGACCTGTGAAAGACTTGTGCCACGTGACGAAAGGTATCAAGTGAGGCGGAATCCAGAACATTTTGTAATTTTAGGGGTTGTATGTCACAATTTAGATTATAAATCAAAAATCAATTGAAGTGTAGCCTTGCATTTATCTGCCAGGCCCCCGGTACACGGACCTGACGTCACGTCATTTGTTACGCAGTACGTCAACAAAGCATGTGAGATTAGAGTACTTTTTATATCCTTGGACCGTTGCAGACAGCAGCAAATGCTCAAAGGTTTGTCGTTGCTTCACTAAAAAAAGATAACTACAAAGCAAAATGCAGAATTGATAAAAACTGAATCAAATTGATTTCAGCTTTAAAAGTCAAAAGCAGGATCTGTGATTCTCCCAGTTTTGTCTTTCCCTACCGATTGTAAAAGTGTAAGTGATGTCTGAGTCTACTGAGAGTCTTGACAGCAGGGATGGGAACCAAAAAAACATTTCCAAAACATCTACGTTTGTAAACTCATTTGGGAAGAAGACAGGATGCCTATTTGTTTATCAATAAATCATTTAATCGTATCTGTTCATTTTGGTTCTTGCTAGTGAATACCCTGATCATGTTTAAACAAAACCTGGTTCTGCAACTTCAGGTGCAGATTATCATTGATGTTTTTGCCCTTGTCTAGCGCTACATGATAACTGGAGGGATGGAATCCACATCTGGGACTTGTCAAACAAGGTCTGAAGCATGCAGCATCGACCACTATATCTGATCTCACCTTCAGGAAAGGCACAAGGTATGGCTGTGGTGAGGAGTTGAGCTCCCGGTATAACCTACTGGTGAAATCTTCCGGGTCTATCTTCCCTTCCTGTTGTACAATAAAAACACAGAGGATGGAGTTCAGAAAACAGACTGAAAGAATGACAAGAGACAGCAAGTTTTAACACATACAAGTGCATCTCTTAAAATTAGAATATCGTGGAAAAGTTCATTAATTTCCAGAATTTTATTCAAAAAGTGAAACTTTCATATATTTTAAATTTATTACACATAAAGTGAAATATTTCAGGACTTTTTTGTTTTAAATTGATGATAATGGCTTACAGTTTATGGAAATCAAAAATCCATATCTCAAAATATTAGAATATTACCATAAAGAATGTATGATACACAAATGTCAACCTGAGACGGGCCTTTAATCTCTCAGTCTGATTCCGTATACACTACCACAATCACGGGGAAGACGTCTGACTTGACAGAAGACACTCATAGACACCCTCCAAAAGGAGGGATGTCACAGAAGGTCACTGCTGAAAGAGCTGGCTGTTAGCAGAGTGCTGGATCAACGCATATTCATGGGATATAGACTGGAAGGTTAAAGTATGGGAGAAAAAAGTGCACAAGCAACAGGGATGGCCACAGCTGTGAGAGGATGGTCAAGCAAAGCCAATTCAAGAACTTGGGGGAGCTTCCCAAGGAGTGGACTGAGGCAGGAGTCAATGCATCAAGAGCCATCATGCAGAGACAAGTCAAGGAAATGAGCTACAAGTATCGCATTGGTAGTGTCAAGCCACTCCTGAACCAGACATGACGTCAGAAGAGTCATAGTTGGGCTAAAGAGAAAAAGAATTGACCATTGCTCAGCGATCTAAGGTCCTCTTTTCAGAGGAAAGTAAATATTGCATTTCATTTTGAAGTTGTGGAGCGTGGAGAGGCACAGAATATAAGTTGTATATGTCCAGTGTGAACTTTCCACAGGCAGTGATGATTTGTGGTACCACGTCATCTGCTGGTGTTGCTCCACTGTGTTTTATCAAGTATCAATGCAGCTGTAGAGATTTCAGATTACTTCAAGCTTCCATCTGTTGAAAGCTTATTGGAGATGCTGATTTCCCTTTTCAGTAGGACTTGGCACCTGCCCACAGTGCCAAAAGGACTAGTTCCTGGTTTGCTGGCCATGGTGTTACTGTGGCAGCCCACCTGACCTGAACCCCATAAAGAATCTATGGGGTATTGTCAAGAGGAAAACGAGAGGCACCAGACCCAACAATACAGACAAGCTGAAAGCTGCTATCAAAGCAACCTGGGCTTCCATAACACCTCAGCATTGCCACATGCCGATTAGGGGTGGGAATCTCTGGGGACCTCACGATTAGATTCGATTACGAGTCAGAGGGCCGCGATTCAATTATAAAACGATTATCGATGCATCATTTTTTCTATATAGGAACCCTGGATAATTACTAAGCATTTAATTTGTGCATTAAAATCCAAAAGAAACATCTCCTAATTACTTAAAAGCACTAGTTGGCATCCCTATTTTACTTTATTAACCTCAGCTCCATGGTCCCTCATTTCTTTAACAACCAGTTGTCAGACTGAAAATTGAAAAATAATTCTCAGGATGTGCAGTATGTGTACAGGACAGAGCTGTACATCAGTTCAGTCTGAGCTTATGCCTGATGTGTTAAGCCCTTGACTAGTAGTTTAGTTAGGAATGACATACAGCTGATAATTAATATTACTTTGTTACTAATTTAGGGGTTACATAAATAAATGAGTATTTTAGTGCCTTTCACGGGACCCAAGGTTGCTTTACACATAGTAACAGTGACAGAAAAAAACAAAAAGTCATTCAGGATTGAATGCCTTGGTAAAGAGCTGGGGTTTTAGTAGATTTTGGAAAGTGTCCTGACAGGGAACATTTCGGATCTCTGTTACCTCTTTTCCACCAAAAAAGAAACTGGTTCGGAACTGGTGCCGGTTTAAGGTTGGTTCAACTTGCGAACCTTCTCAGAACCTGTTTGTTTTTCCACTGACTAGAGAGCCCAGCGAACGACGTCTTTACGTCTCTGTGTACGTGGTAAAAGAACGGTTCTAGTCCAGCAAAGAGTTGGTGCCGCTTTGGAACCAGTTTTCCTGGCCGAGAACCGGTTCTTTGGCTGTCGAAACACAAAGAACTGGTTCACGAGTAGGCACCGGCTCCGAACCGGCTATCAAAATGCTTTGGTGGAAAAGGGGCTTGTGAGGATGAGTTCCAGAGGGTGGGGGGCTGTGATGCTGAGAGCTCTGTCCTCAAAAGTCTGGAGTCTGTAGATGGGCACAGAGAGCAGGCCCTTGTACAGGGGAGATGTTAGCTAACGCTAACAACCTTCACTTTTCCAGCCGTTGGGGAAACTACAGACTTTTATTGACGGACACACAGTGACCTACGCTGCATGTTTACTGCCCGACTGAAACTTAATGCTAATATTTTTCCTCCGCTAACTTTCACCATCACGTTCTGCCGCTCGCTCACTCTCACTTGCTTGTCCTGACACACACAATATGCAGGGAGCTGCCGAGCGTCGAGGGTCACCATGCTCACAGTGTGCAAGTTAAAATAATAACTTGTGCACTGATATTAATGATTGTGTGACATCTTAGTGGGGTTGTTATTCATTCTGCAGCGGTGGACTGGTCTCTCTGTTGTGTGTGCTCCATAGACGGTCCGGGTGCTGCATTTCCGCAAGTTCCACCTTCTGCGTTCTGTCAAAATTGCGTTTTCAATTAACATTTAAACAATCAATTTTTAGACATTTGTTAATCGATTCATAATCTTCCACATCTGCATCGCGATGCATCTAAGAATCGATTATTTCTCCCACCCCTAAGGCCGATTGTGTCCATGTCATGCTGCATTGATTAAGTAATTTATGCGAAAAGAGACCCAACCAAGTGCTGATTGCAATAAATGAGCCTTTTCCAGAAGTTTTCAACTTTTCAGAAAGTTGACATTTCAGTATTGTGCATTCTTTAGTGTAATCTTCTAATGTTTTGAGATATGGATTTTTGATTTCCATGAGCTGTCAGCTGTTATCATCTAGATCGAAACAAAAAGGACTGAAACATTTCACTTTATGTGTAACTTTCATATATATTATATATGACATATACAACTTATATATATATATATGAAAGTTTCACCTTTTGAATAAAATTAAGGAAATAAATTAGCTTTTCCATGATATTCTATTATTATGAGATGCGAGAAATTTACCAGCAGGTTCTTGACCAGCTCCTTCACGTTGGCTATAGACTCGGAGGACTGTTTTCCACTGGATGCCAGCTTGATCAAAGTTGAGAGAAAGTTTCTACACTTTTTCACAATCTCCAGCGTCTCCTGCAAGCACACAGACACAAAAAAAGATATTACTTCTTAAATACAGACATCAGACTTTTAGTAGAAATGTGAAACAGAGCACAAACATACTGGTATAAAATGAGTGCTCTGTAAAGTTAGCTTTGAAAGATTACAAAGACAAAATCATTCAAGGTTAGTACTTCTCTCTTACAGCACTGATAGCTGTTGGAGTGACAGACGTTCCAGTGGCCCCAAGTGGCCCCACCCTCTGTGTAACTGATGTGGCTGCAGATCCAGGCTGCACTGTGGTGGGCGTTCCCAGCGGCTGTCCTGGGGTGGTGGCAGTACCTCCAAGCATGATGGTGTTCTATAAAAGTCAGTGAATATGCATATGACTCAGAAAAATGACAAGGTCAGGTGAACAGTTTGGACGTCTCTGATCCCTGTGGAAAATACATTAAACTTTACTAGGACATAATAAAAAAGTTTTCTCCAGGCTTTATTTTTCCACGAGCGACCTGTGCTAGATACCGTATGATTGCTTTCACAGAACAATCATAGATATTTATATGCTACATGTAAAACATGAGCTCATGGGGGCTTAACAATTCTTTCTTCCACCTCTAAATTACAATAGAAAACCAGAATGTGAAAACCTGTTAATGAGGTTTCATGTATTAAATGTATTAACTTTTAAGGGAAATTCCATGGCAACCTGAACAATCTCACAAGAAAGATTAACACAGCCAGCAAGGTTTTCAGAGTGAGCAAACACATAGGCCACCCAGGGAATACATGCAAAAATGAAAACAGAATGTGCTGGCCTTGATGCAAAACCTCATCCTTTCATTGCACAGTTATTAGGCTGAACAAGATGGCTATACAACTTATGAAACTGGTTGGGGGGCCTTTTTTTTAAATCAAGCAGATCAGAGAAGGAAATCAATCCTAACTGGTCCAAGAGAGGTGCATTTAGCCCTACTTCAGGCAGAACTAAAAGCCTTACATTAACACTCTCATTCTAAGACTCCTACCTCTCCAGGATTTAGGAGAGCTGTTCCCAGCAGGTGGACAATGTGCATATTGTTGGGAATCCCAGCCATAGCAAATGTCTTTTGAGCGACGCCAGACCACAATGACTGAAGCAAAAACTGGAGGCTAGCTGTGTGAGCTTAGTAGTAGTAGTAGTTAAAACATGGACTTTGGAAAAAGGGCAGCACTGGCTGGTTGGGTTTTGATGAGGTCATGAAGGCCAGTTTATGTCGAGAGTGATGTGGGCAAGAGAGAGCAGGGGTGCATTTTTGATGTTGATGCCATTATGTCATCTGTCTCTCTTTTTATCTTCCTGCCATGCTGCTGGTAGGGCAACAAAAACATATTCTGACACTGTGAAAATGTTTTTTTTAATGTTTGTGGCTGAACTGAAGCCCAAATGGATTGATCTCAACAATGCAGCCAATCAACAGCGTGTTTCATACAGAGCGAAGGGTTTGCTTTAGGGCTGCAACTAAACATTATTTTCATTATTGACTAATCCGCCGATTATTTTCACAATTAATTGATTAATCGTTTAGTCTATGAAATGATAAGAAATTGTGAAAATGCTCATCACAAGTTTCCAGAGCCCAAGGTGACGTCTTCAAATCACTTTTTTTGTCCAACCACCAGCACAAAATGCAAAGACTCTTCTTTAACTTCTATAAATAACAAAGAATGGCAGCAATTCCTCACATTTAAATAGATGGAACCAGAAAATGTTTCACATGTTTCCTTAAAAAAAGGCCTGAATAGATTAATCGATTATCAAAATATCTGTCGATTAATTTTTTCCCGATTGATCGACTAATCATTGCAGCTCTAGCTTGCTTTAACTTGCCCAGTAGTTACAGTGTTCAGTGTCGGCACAAACCAAATTTCCTGTCATGGAATAGAGTCTTCCAAATCAGTAAACAATTCTTTGTGATAAATGACCTGACAACCTTTAATAGCATATGGTGCTGGGTATTTTTACAGCCTGCTCATGGAATTAAACACCGAAAAGGGACGTTTACCTGCAGTACAGGAGGCCTCTGCAATGTGGTTGTGGCTGTCACAGTGGTCTGGACTGTTGAACCTTGTTTAATAATGGTGGTGGGAGTAACCGGACGAGCCAACAGTGACGCACCTGGAGCCTGCAGAACAGTAGGGGATATCAGGATATCAAGATTCCTTGTTTCTTTTATTTTCTTTACTCATTTTGAAGTTCCACACAGAAACTCCACACAAGCTAAATTATATCAGTCTACTTTAAGAATGGGTCATTAACCATGCAAACAGACTGTGCATATGAAACCAGTAACCAAAATGTAATTAAATCAGGCTGCATTGTAGAACTTATAAAGATCTACTACAGATATCGAGTATCAGTCCAATGAGAGCATCATTTTTTCTTTTTCAGTTCTTTTTCTGTATACCCAGTGTGGAACTGATTGGGATAATCCTTCTATGTGCAATGTAAAATGAGGTTGTAACTGCACCTCACTTCTTAACTATAAGTGAAGTAATGTTTTATTTTCAAGCGTTTGTTAATTTTAATAATATTCTAATGGAGTTTAGCCAAGTGTGCTGTTATAGTATAAATATAACAGTGAATAGGAAACAGTATTTTAAGTGCACCAATCAGATCAGGCTCTTACTTGATCTGTTAAATAAGGTCATTTTCCACCTAAATACTGATCCAGTATATCAGATCTGTGCGTCACTACATAACACACATGAGTCACATTTTCTGTGACTTGTACCTGTAGAGAAGTAATCTGGACAGGTGGAGTGCCGGTAGGGGCTGCAGGTCGTGGTGTCATGGCGCTCTGGGACTGTGACTGGGCCTGCATCTGAGCCAAGGTCTGCTGGTGAATCATCAGCAGCTGCCCACTCTCACTGCGAACCAAAACCATGCCTGCAAGAGGCAAATGTCAGCAGGGTTAGCATGTCAAAACCCAGGGCTTTTCTGTCACCAGTATATTGTATGTATGCATATAGGTTCTGCCAGGATTAATTACTCATCTGTATGTCTATCGATGCATGGATTACCTCAGCTGGGCAGTCTATTATCAAACATATCTAACCACTCAGCAACCCGTCAGACAAAAATGAGACACAGATGTGGGGGATAAATCTAAAACATTTCAAACCACAACACAGTACAACAACAAAGTAAAATAAATAAATTCTTTCCGCTGATCCTTTATTGTGTGCAAGTGTATTACTATGCACAGAAGCCTGGTGTTATAGCTTGCCCATTCTCTATCAAACTGGTGACTACAACAAAGCAGCACAGAGAGGCCGGAAAATTAAGCAGCAAAAGCAAAATCTTTTGTGCTGCGTTGTAAGAAAATGCTCTTTTTTTGCAGCTTATTTTGGTCTGACCAGACGCGCTCAGGCTGGGAGAGCTCTAAACACAGGACTCCCAACCAGAGCTCATTTCCATGCACTGATATCTACGAACAATTCCTACTGATTTATGCCAACGAAAAGTCGAAATTATACCATTAATTGCCACTGAGGGTTAATTTAAAATTAATAATAGCTGAGGTCAGAGACAGCCTTACAGTTAGCTATTGCAAACTATTTAAAACACACACACAGGATAGCTACTTAGAGATACACAGTAAATAGCTGTTGATATGATAACAGTCTGCTATTGTCTCTGACAAGACAAACTGGTAAGAATCAATAGATTGCAACAGAATGCTTTTTTGATATATAGGATGAATACCTTGGCTGACTTCCCACAAGGCTTTTAATCTGGTCTGCAGTTAGAACCTTGTGCACCTCTAATCTGTTATTTGTGACCTCAAAAGACAATCGATTCTGTGTCATCTCTGCTTACTACAATGTCTCAAACCATTTCTTGCCTATTCACACAGGAGCAGCTAAGCAGCTTGTACAAATAAAACAAGAGTGCATTTGTGTTTGATAGTGTCTGACAAAGCCACTTCACTGTTTTCACATCTAACTTGTCGCAGAAAAGTTTCAAAACAGTTAACTTTACACTAAGTTACCTGGAGGGAGCTGAATGTTTTGGATATTTGGGGCGTTTTGTTGAGGCTGAGTGAGTCGAGGGGCCAACACCTGTGGAGCAATGGCTCGTATTCCACCTGCAGGAGTGGCAGCGATTGTTGTCGGCACAGAGGTCCTCAAGTTTTGCAAAACAGTCGGGCTCCTCATGGTCGCTGTTGTCGCTGTCGCAACAGTTGTAGCCACGACGTGTCCACCAGTCTGAATTATAGTTTTTGTGGAGTCGAATTTGTTGACATGAGAGTCCGCCGTGCTGCTAACACTGACGGCTGGTGATGTTAAAACTGTCGTTAAGTTGCTTTGTGAGGCGTTAGTTGGGCTTTGCATAGGTGGCCTCACAAGCGTGACTGTGGGAACAGTTTTCACAGAGGGCTGAGACGAAATCACAGCCGAAGAAGTTCGAATGATAGTACTCGGGGCTGCAGACGAAACCGCTGCGCCTGCTTTACTCACAGAAACAGGTCCGTTGTTGACAAGCGTGACGGCGGGCTGTGAGTTGTTGTTGCCGCTGCTGTCAGCAGACGCGCCTCCGGGGATGTGACAGTTCATCACCACGGCACTTCCATTCAAAGTTTGAACACCAGTCGTCCCAGATTTCCCGACACTAGATGTTGCATCTGATACTATCGTAACGACTCCGCTAACTGTCCCCGTCTTGGACTGACTCTGAGCGGCTGTCACGCTCGGTCCCGCCGCCGATGTGGTCCCGGCTGCTCCATCCATGCTTGAACCGTGGGACCCCGCACTGTTAATGACACCTCCTTGCACTCCTGTCCCTGAAGCAGCGGAAACACATGAAAACAAGGGGGGGTGTCGAACAACTCTTCGATTCGCATTAGTTTCGGGAAAACACACAAGTGAAGCCAAGTTACCTATAATAATTTGAACAACGTGACCAAAATAAGCTAAGGTTAGCTAACCGAAGTGGGCAGCTATCTTACCTGCTTTAGCAAGCTCTTGTTGTGAAAGTCCAATTTTGCTGCCCTGAACATTGGAATTACTACCTTCAGCTAAGTTGCCGGTATGATTTGCTGCAGACTGGACCCTGGCCGTTGTATTGACACGACCTGCTTCTGTTAGCTCAGACTCCAGAGATCCGACTAGATCACTAACTACTTTTTCGTCCACCTCTGTGTTGAAGAAAACATCATCCAGCAAATCGGAGCCCGCCGCCATCTTTGCCCAGCTACGCTCGCTCGTGAGACGCATGCGCCGATTGGCTGCATTCCCTGTGACGCGACCTCACCATGCGCTGTGATTGGTTTCTCGAAGAAAATAAATGTTGGAACAAATGGTTGCAACCAGCAGTGTAGAGAGAGTCACCGCTGTCTGGAAGTACTACGGGATAACAGCGATGCAAAGCACAGAGCTGCTCTTGGTGGGACTTTATCACATCGAGGAGACTCTCTGAGAGAGTGTATGTGTTGTACAACATGTGTTTGTAGCTGTATGTACAGTAACCAAGCATTTTGGATCCATTTGGCTTTATCGTAGACGACTCAAAATGGCTGCGTTGTTGCTATTTTTTTCCAGGAGACCGCGCAGCAGCTGCCTCGCACTCACGCTGTGATGCTGTCTGGATCTTAAACTTTAGAGCGCAGATAAACAATTACCATCTTACATAGGCCTAGTTGTTTTACTGCTCGGGCTTCATGACGCGGGGGAGTGCATTATCTTAGTAAATCAAATCAAAAATAATTGCCAGGACTAAGTAGCCTATCACACATGCACACTGTCCAAATAAATGTTACACATAGTCATAACTGTCAATTATGCTAAATATCAGACATCATGAGTCATAAATGAAAAGTTCAGCACAGGGATGACAAGCTAGTGATGGGATTTACGGCTCTTTGAAGGGAGTTAGATCTTACGGCAGCGTCCCTTTCCAAGAGGCTCTTTCGGCTCCCAAACGGCTCTTTATTAAGTAGCCTACTGCTTAAGTTAGGCAGCACTGTTATTTGTTGCAAGAAATAAATATGCACGATTCTTCATCTGCAATGCATTGAAATATTCTGTCATACTCAGAAACTGTTATAATAGCCTATTGCATATTCATGCTTTTTTCAGCTGGGGGAGGGACGGGGGTGTTCCAACTGACACATCACTAATGACAGAAGTTTCATTGCCAGGTGCGTTTAGGCCTCAATTACTGGGCGTGGTTTCAAGTCACCTGAGTACTCTTATAAATTGTTTCAGGTCGCTCGATTTTATACACAATTGTCTGTGAATATTTTCTAGCCATGAGTTCAGCAAAGCCCTACATTGGCTGTAAAATAGGGTTAATTTCCAAAGCCCAAAATCGATATGAGGGGATTTTGTATACAATTGATAAAGTGAACTCCACAGTGGTGCTGGCAAAAGGTGAGTGGTATAGGTTTATCCACGTCCAAAAATAGCCTAAGGTGCCTTTTGCTGAATTGTTTGTATACAGAAAAATAGCAGCTCAATCTGAAAAGTGAGTGCCACTTTGTTAGCTTCATCAAACATTTTATTTCGACTAGTCAAGTGTTTTGGAACAGAGGGACGACCCACTGACAGACCAACACCACCTAAAGATGATATCTATGAGTACATCACTTTCCGGGGAAATGATATTAAAGATATCACGCTGTGTGAACCTCCAAGATCTCACCATGGCCTGCCCCCGGATCCTGCAATAATACAGGTACCCAAGAACAGTATGGCTCTCACCCCACATTAGAAAACCTAAAGTGAACAAAGTATAGAAGACCGACGTAATGTATGGACTTGTTTAAATGTCTTTCGTTCAGTCATCTAGTGCAGGCTCTTCAGGCATCTACCCAGCTCATGGTGGATCATTTAGCCCACTAAAAGTGCCTGCCTACAACCAGCTTGCTGCCAGCTCTCTACTTAACCAACAGTATGCTGCGGCTCTTGGCCTTGGTAAGTTGAACACATTTGTGTCAAGTAAATAGACCATTAATCCATATCCCTTATAGCCGGATGCTTTTGATTGAGGTTCTTTTCATACAACAGTATTTGGTTGTGTTCTTCAAACAGGGCCTATACTTCCAGGCCTACATGTTAGAAGGGGGCCCATGGTGGAGAAGGCTGTTCAAACCCTCCATGTGGAAATATCTGGCCAGAGGAGAGATTTGACTGCATCCCGGGAGAGGGAGCAGCAATGGGAGAGAAGGAGGCCCCAGAGGACCAGAGGAGGGAGTTTGCAGGGCAGAAGGGGCACTGGAGCCACCAGTAAGCATACAGAATTACAATGATAGGCAAAGGAGGGGGGTCTACTAGTGGATCTGAAAGTGCTTTAACAGTCTTGAAACACTTCACAAACTGTTTGGAATGGTTCAGGGAGTTCTACTTATCCATCTTTGCAATTGAAGTCAATCAACAGTTATCATATGTGTAAATGTCTTTTACACATATTTAAAGTTCGGTCAGGCCCAACTGTGCCCAGTGCTCGGCAGGACACTTGGCAGCAGAATTATGAAAACAGATCACCGCCCAGAAGAAAAGGTAATTGTGAAACATTCAGGTTTTTAAAGTTGTGAATAGCTTATATTTCTGAATACAAATAACAAAAGGAAGTCCTCAAATTCAATGAGATTTTTTGTTTGTTTCCTAAATTTATTTTAGGAGCGCGGCGGCGCAGGAACCGTAATAGAGGCCAGCTGTTGGTGGCGACTGTTCCATCTGCCATTCTTAAGTTTGACACAGACTTTGATTTTGTTTCCTCAAATGCACAGTTTATTAAGGAGGAGCTGGAGAGGGAGGTGCAGGACAGGATGAATGTGAAAGGTTGGTTCATCAGCTCAAGTGACCACAAATGCACCATTTTCATCTTCTGAATTGTTTTAACTAAATTAAATGACACTTAAGGCCCACATTTTCTGTTTTAATCTCACCATATCATATTAGAACATCAAGTTAATTATAGCCTACTCTGCAGGTAAACTCTAAATCCATTAAATTGTCAGCAGTAGCAAGATGCACTGACTCTATCTTGGTAGTGATCACTGCACTCTTCCATGATTTCATGTGGTCTGTCTTCTCAATACACATTTTGGCACGTGCTTGCAAGCTTTAAATCAGGAATAAGTCGAAACCTGGAAAAACCAAAATGTGATATTGTGTGTAGGATTTGAAATGGTGAACTAGAAAGACACTTACCTTTTTCTTTCATAGCGTATTCTTCCACGTTACTTGCATTTTTGTTTGCAGATGGAAATCATGATGTAGAGAGAGAAAACTGCACTGTACTGCAGAGGATGATCACTTTGGACCAAAATGCTATTATGACAAGACAAAGTCTTTTTTTGACAACATCTCTTCTGATAAGAAGATAAGGTGGTGGCCTTATTTATTTTTATCATGAATATTCAAATACTGGTTTATCCTGTATTTAGAGCCAGAGGTTTACAGGCTTGTGTCTCTTTTGTATCAACTAACGGTTTCAGACTAACATGGGCAGAGGAGCGGAAGCGCAATCTGGAGACATTTGGAGTACCTGGACGGTTCCTGAGGGGCCAAGGCTACAGAGGTGGATATACTGGACGAAGAGGACGGGGCACTGGTTCATCTTACAGTACTTCTTATGTATAACAATTGTGTGTTACCCATATTGAAAATTATGATGATCCACAAAAGCAGCTGTTGGCGCTGTATGAAGAAGGATCCTTTCTTTAGTCATTCCCCCTGAGGCAGTTGTCCTGGCCCCATATTGCCAGGATTATGTTTGGCCACATTTTGAATTTAGATGCATGGCTCACCAAATGGTCCACTGTGACTTTTTTTTTTTTTTTTTTTTTGGTTTTCAATTAAATAGGAAGTGAATGTTAAGCTTCTGTTTTGTTTTCCACTCCCTGGAAGAATTTTGCTCCAAAAATGTATTTGTTTCATGTTTAAAGTACCTGGCTTTACCTCTTGGGAGAAGGTACTAATCATAATTTCTGCATTTATATCATGAACAAATGTTGTAAATATTATCAACATGAAATGAACTAAACGTATATGTAAAAAGATGAAATCGTGTTCACTGCTTTATTCTGTCATTTTGAAGCAACAAGCGAGACTGATGTAAGTAAACTGGGAATTGCTGATGATGGCCATCCTAATGTGTAGATTATCCTTAATCTTGGGGAGTATCACTGTTTTATGGGTATTAGGCTACTCCCTTTGTACTAAGGAACACGTGCTGCAACACCTTAGATGAGTCGTGTGCACCTGATATGCATGTCAATATTATGGACGTCAGGTGACCTAATGTGTCGCGCATTTCCTCCCCGAGGTTACAGGCTGCACACTACTCATCTAAGGTGTTGCAGCACGTCGAACAACAAGTTGAACATTAGTTTTATTTTATTTTTTCCTGAAGGTGCCATAAACAACTTTCACAACCACTCACAATTCCTGCTCTGTTTTGCTCACCTAGCAGCGTGTGGAGTGATTGGCTGTCATGAATCAAAGAATACCCGGTTTACAGCAAGAGAAAGTGGTAGGCTACCCACTGTCTGGGTTGTACCAAAAACTGAGGGATTTCCCCTTTCATGTAAAAGTTTATTATTCATGTTATGAATTGCATGCTGGCCATAAATGATAGGCCTACTTTTCACAAGATCCCACGTATAATTACATTAAGAGAAATTCAGTATTTTCTTATTTGTCTTCCTTTATGGACCAAAGCGCAGTGTCAATACCCCCGTTTCTTGGTAATGGACAAACTATGAAACCAAATAGAGGGCTGCGCTCAAGATAATAAATATTAGAATAAAAGAAGCGCTTTTAGTTCCCATATGACAAAATGTCGGTGGCATTTTCATCGGCGCGCCCCAGGAGTAAAGGGGAGGTGACACAGCAAACGATTCAAAAGGTAAAAAGAAATCTTGATGCGTCGCTATGTTTAAATATTCTAGTCTAGATGGGAGTGTGCGGTTGTCAGCTAGTGCAGAGAAAGTAACCTGTGGTGAATATCAGAAGAAATGGCAACTGGTATTGTAACGTTACAGTCAGCTGAAGGTGCGAACCAAACAAAGCCATGACGGGTGATGTAGGCGACCGCTTCCACAGGCTCAACACTGGCTGGAGCTGTTTCCTAGTGATGTTGTCATTCTCGCTGCTTCTTCCTGACGAATGATGAATTTTGTTTATGCTTGTGAAATGTAGATATCAGCTTTACATTTCGTAATAGTTTCCAAGATTTTTTTGAAAGGAGAACACCGTTGCTGGGCTTTATTAGTTGCAGGTGCAGGCAGCGCCCCATTACGTTTTAATTATTATGGACACCCGCGTTGTTGCACAAACATATAGCATGAGCATCCACTGAGAAAGAGCCATGGTAGTGTAGATGGAGGGAAACTCGGCAACACAGGACAACCCTGAGCACTGTTCTCCTCAGACTGCCGAGGTTTTTATCCTTGACTGAACAGTTTATAAGGATGTTAAAAAAAACACCTATCCTTAAGACAGGGATTTTCAAACTATGTCCTAAATAAAGACTGTGAGAGGCTTGTGCTTCATTTGGCTCCATTATGAAAAAACTGACCCAGAAAACATGTTCTGAGAATCCAGGGCATCACTGCAATGTATTAAAAGAGCCGATTTTAGTGTCTAATTCACCATGCACTGTGACTTGAGATAATTTGAACTGAAGTTTTTGGTTGTCTCTCAAAGATGCTGGATGAAAATCATCATTTAATACAATGTATAATGGATTACCAAAGCAAAGGCAAGACAGCTGAATGCACACAGTAAGTGTTCTCTTTTTATGTTTCCCTGACTGATGCCTTGTAAATGTCTTATTACAGCAAAAGTGAATAAATAAAGCTATGTTTTATTCCCCCTTTTTGACAGGTATCAGCAAATCCTGCACAGAAATCTTGTTTACTTGGCCACAATAGCAGACTCCAATCAGAACATGCAGTCACTACTACCTGCAGTGAGTCCTTCATGAGGTTTCAGTGACAAGTAACAGAGTAGTTTTCCCATCTTCATCAGATTCATTCTAATCCTGCTGTCCCATCACTTTCCTCACCTTCTCTATTTTTAAATGTAAATATTCATAATAAATCTATTTTGAAAACATAGTCTTGGGGTAGATTAAACATATTCTATATGGCACAGAAGTAAACATTCACTTCAATATAAAATGGGGCATGAGGACATGGAATTCAGCAGTTAGAATGCTTTCAATTATTGTTTTAATTGATTTACCGTGTTTTTTTTACTTTATAGCCTCCTACTCCCAACATGTCCATGGGTCCTGGAGGGATGGGCCAAAGTGGGGGACATGCTCCAAGCAACCTCAATGACAACATAGCACCAGGACTGCCCCCAACGTCTATGATGCAGAGCCAAATGAGCAATGGTGAGATTTTAACAAAGATGTGCATTTTACAGATAAACTCTGGCCCACATGAACTTTATTTTCTGCACAAACCCAGACATGGTATGCTAATGAGCTCCATCTTGTCCATCCCTTGTCTTGAGTGCTCGTCTGATCCTGACTTTGCTGCATGTTTGTGCTATCGATATAAAAACAAGTTTTGTCTTTTTTATTGTGTCCTGCAAGTTTCTGTGGTCTTATGTTCAGCTATTGGTCTGATTGTCAGATTTGTATGCAGCCGTCACAACTTTTTCTTTCTTTCTATTTCTAATTCCTTTCTATTCACACCATAAACACTCATTACTCACTCCTTACACAACGATGCAAGCTTCCTGTTAAGATGAACTGAATGTGGGCCCATGATTGGCATGCTATGGCACCACATGGGAACACGTGCTGGCTGCTCTGACTGTCCGTGTGTGTCGTCAGGCCCCAGCCATGCCCCCATGCAGCAGCAGTCTGGTCAGGTGCACTCGGCTATTCCCTCCGCATCCCTCAGCCTACCTGCCAGCAGCTACGGTAGCTCAGCTTCAGCCTCCGGTTACAGCCACGCTGCGCCCTCTTCCCAGGGTAGCATGATCCAGGGCCCAGGGCCTGGCTATGGCTCTTCCTCTTCTTCCTCCACATCCTCCTCTTCCTCCTCCTCCTCCCGCAGCAACCTCAACATGCAGTCAAACCAAGGTGAGCCAGGTGTAGAGGAGCCTAATCATCGGGAATTGGTCCATTTTTATGGAAAGGAATACTTGCTGGCAAATAAATTGGACACACCAAAACACTTTATTATCAATCACTATGCTAAGGATGCAAGATTTGTTTCTATTTTTTTATTTGATTTGGCACTCAGAGGAAGGGAGTGATGAAAGTAATAGTGTTTAAGTGTTTAGGGTGAGCTAGAAAGCATATGGTAAATAGCTGATTTCTGAAATACCTCTGAATGTTTTCATGACAGACGCCCTCTTGATCTTGCTCAAAACATTTTCTCATGTGCAAATCTGCATTCATCAGTTTGTAAGTTCCCTCCTAGTCCAGTGTAACCATCAAAATAAGCAAACACATTCAGTTCATCAGAGGGGTGTCCTGCCTCCTCCCTTCTTCCTTCTGCTCCAGGCTTTATCTCTCCTAATCTCTGACTCCTGACCCTGAGATGCAGCCCTCCCTTCCTTGGATGTTGATGTGTATTTACTGTACCTCTGTTTATGCACTGACTTCACTGGCTTTGTTTACATATATATTTGAGCACAGCATCTTTAAAGCATCTCTTCAAAGAGATTTTTTCTTTAACAGAACCCTGACTGCTACGGAATCATTTTGGCATTACCTTGTGCCCCTGTTGCCATGAACATTTGTTTATTTGTCAATTTAATTATGCACTTTTCTGTCTGAGTTCTGAGAATGCTGTGTATGCTAATGTCGGTATGTGCATTGAGTGAGTCTGTGTATATTAAAGTTTGAGATCTCTCCCCCCCTTCATAATCCCACCTCCTTCCCAGTCACCATGATGCACCAACAATCTGCCACTCCACACTACTCCTCAGCCCAGGCTGGGGGCCAACATTATCAGGGACAGCAGGCCATGGGCATGCTGGGTCAGGGCAGTCAAGGAAACAGTCTGATGTCTCAGAGGCCCATGGGATCCTACCGCTCCTCACAGCAAGGTAGGTGGTAAGACATCTTCAAACTAGCTTGTTTTGGCAATGTGTTCAGTGAGTTTGATTGTGTTGTGTTTGTGTGCTAAAATACATAGATGAATGTGTGAGTAGAGTTTGGAACTGTCTGGACTGAAATGGTCACCAGGTTTCCATTTGAGTGAGGCTCTAGATGCCAGTCTCACATTTTCCAGACTGATGGAAATGCCTCACGTTTTAGTGCATGCATTGTATTAGTTCTTGCCTACAAATAAAATAAACTGAGAGCGGTAGGTCAGCAAATTAGTTCATCCCAGCCTTCCTGCAACTTTAAGAAAGAGACTGGGAATATATCAGTTGTGTTACATTAGATTGCTGTCTCTGTAAATCACTTAACTTGTGCTGTGTCAGCATGCGGCTAATAATAGCTCCACCATGTCCTGTTATGTCTTTTGAAGGGTGTAGACTAGGCACGTAACTCAGATATATGAGAAGGATGGGATACTGTTTCCAGGGCAACAGGCCATGGTTGTAAGTCCTCATCCACTCTGGTACACTATTATACTTGCATGACTGAGTGAAATATTTCCAGATAGAACTGTATTATAGAGTTGTTGTGTCTATAGTTAAGTCGGGTGACACACTCACCAGTCATTGGTCATGAGGCTGTTGCTAGGGCCCATAAATCAACTGTGGCTTCTTGGGCATATTAGGAGTTGATAGACATGTTGCTATGAAAATGTTTGGCTATTGTTGCAGAAATTATGATGAAAATGTTTTTTATGCTACTGTTAATCTCTGTATTTGGAAACTTGTCATTTGTGATTTGCAAAGGAGACTAGACTGTGCAAAGCTTTTCAAAGCATCTTCTCAAGAGTTTTCTGAGTTTGTTAGATAAAATTGAAGGGAACGGCAAGGAGTGGAATCTGGAGTTTCTGCACACCACCACCAGGCAGAGATCAGATTCTCCCTGATAACTGGCTTTCTCATTTTCTCCCCAAAAATTTAATCTCATATAATTTGTCATGGAATTATTCTTTGCAATTGCCCCACTTTAATTACTGTTTCCAATATGTAAGTTGGCCCTGAATAGCGTCCTTCATATTAAAAAATCATCACCATTGAAATTCTACAGTTTATTAGCTAAACTTAAGTTATAAACAAAATTCCGATTCACATGTTAATTTAGACTTTTCATAACTATAATAATAACCTCATAGCTAAATGACAACTTCAGAATATGTTATAATCTTTTTTTTTGTGTCTTTCATTATTCTTAATACACACACCACACACACACACACACACACACACACACACACACACACACACACACACACCTCTTCAGGCTATCTCAATTACCAAGTGTTCTGGCACAGCCCCTTTAGTCTCCAACTCAGCAGCCAACCGGTCCAACCAACTGTTTAACCAATCGTGGTGTCGCCTGTCTTGCAGGATCTGCACAGCAGTACATGGGACAAGACGAGTTCTACGGAGAGCAGTATGGACACACTCAGAGCTCCAGCGAGCCCATAAACCAGCAATATTACCCTGATGGTAATCATGCACATCCATAAACTTCATACACACAGCTCTCAAACACACAAACCCCCATTATAGGTCATGCCATTTCCTTTTAGCACCATCCCACAGGCCTGAGCCAGATTTACTGCAGGGCTGAAGCTTCTTCCTCCCAGTCATGGTCTTTTCCTCTTAATGTGGGAGATGAAAAGTATTTGTTTTAAATAGAAAAAGACTGACTTTGGTCTCAATTCTCTTTCCTCCCAGTGTGTCTGTGTCCATACTGTCCCCTTTGGTGTGCCGAAATTTCAGATTTCAGAGAGTGCTTTAGGAGTGTGTTGAGGAGAGAGCGCAAACTTCCTCCAGGGTGTTTCTTTGTGCTTTGTGCGTCATATTAAAGTGGGAAGCCTTGTTGTTGTTGCTGTGCTTGTAATTTTGTCATTGCACAAGTATTATCAATGTTTTGGCTTCGGACAGCGAATAATGACTTCTCTTGTGTAAGTGGGGTTTGCCTTTGCAGAGGAGTTTTTGCATGTGTTGAATCGTGTTCCCTGCAGGTCATGGGGAGTATTCGTATCAACAGTCTTCTTATGGTGAGCAAGGCTACGACAGGTCCTTTGATGAATCTTCACAGCATTATTATGAAGGAGGTAACAGCTATTCACTTTATAAAACTATATATAGTATTTCTCTGCACCTTCACAACCTCAGTTTGTCTAAATGTGCCCAACCAAAGCTATAGTAAAATACTACCTCACAATAGCTGACATGTGTACCTGTGTATCTGTACCTCCAGGTAACTCTCAGTACAGTCAACAGCAGGCCCAATATCAGCAGGGCTCTAGCCAGCAGCAGCCCTTCAGCCAGCAGCAGTACTCCTCTCAACAAGGCTACAGTGGACAGCCACAGGGATACGGTTAGAACAACCCATACAACCTTTTGTGTGCATTCACATGAACATAAGCGTACACGCAAAACAAATGAACAAATGAACTGAATGTAAGCCCTCTGCTACAGGTCCTGGCCAGAGTGGATCATCTCAGTACTCTCAGTATCAACAGGGTCAAAGCCAACAGTATGGCTCCTACCGTTCCTCCCAGGGAGGTCCTGGAGCGCAGACACAGAGGCCCTATGCCTATGAACAGGTATGTCAAATCAGATGATCTCAGACTCTCTGAAACTGGCTTTCTGACACTGACTACTTTAACATATAGGAAAATATGTATTTAAATAAATTTGTATTATTAATAGGATTTGTATTAATAATGCAGTAAGAAATAATGACTTTACACTTTTTTGCTACAACTGCTAATGTATGCTGATGTAGCACAGTATATGTTAGGGCACACACAAATGCATTTTTTCAGGTACCTTGAGGCATAAATACACAGGGTACTTTTTAGATTCCCCAGGCCCCCAAACCATTTTTTAATACCCAGCTATAATAATTCATTATCTCAAACGTTTTTTGTTTCTTGCTTTTTCAAATCAAACTCTTACATGATTAAGTATTAAACATCAGGTGATGCATGTAGGAATAATAGGTTAACTTTAAATATACTTTTGTCTCTGTCTCAGAAGCAACAGAAAAGAAATGAATGAACAACACTATGTATGAAATGCAATCTAATCTCTCCGTGTAAATAATTTTACATTGCAGGGTCAGTATGGCAATTATCAGCAATAAGATGCCACATTGTTTTCCTGTTGGAAGAAATGAAAAAAGGAAGGGTTCAACAGTGACATGCTGTCTCAGCTGTGGATTAGAAGATCTGGCTTTATCAGATTCATTATCCTCTCATTAATCATCATTGTAGCTAAGAATAGATAATCTAGTCAAATGTGATGCTTTCCTCATCTGTTTTGCTCGCTACAGGGGGTAAAGTGCTACTGGCCACCCTACGAAAAGTCAGGGTGCTTGTCGAATCAAGATAGTTAATGTAAACCTTCCATATGGATTGAATAGGGTGCTAAAAGGAGCAGTAAAGTCATCAGATGAGCCTTCCCTTTCTTTTTGTCTTTGCTTTCACTTGCCTTTACCCTAAACCCTGCTTTTATTTTATTTTACAAGCCTCTTGTTTTATTCTTCAGAGAAGGTCCGTGGTTTGTGAGACTTTGACTATAAAAAGCACATTAGCCTTGAAGGTAATATTCCTTGATATTTAACTAATAGACTAGATCCATCTCTTGCTTTAATTCCTAGTAGAGACACTGTTATATCTCATGATAAGGGATATTAATTTTATGAAGGTGAAAACGTTGGTCCTTGAACCTGACTTGATCAGGCGATTTGTCTGTGTTGTTCAAACTGTAATGTGTTGCTGTGTGGTCTAACATTATGTGTTTTCACTTTCTTCATATGTCTTACTGAGGTAATAGACACAATAGATAGCTGACTGATCCAGACTTAAAAGTGTGTATCATTGTCCATGTTAATCATATGTGGTAGTGTTTTTTTTGACATTATTTCCAGTGGCATAGCGCTGCATAGACATGTCGTTATTGTGCAGAGTTAAGAGGGGTTACTCTACTCTGATGCTATTCAGTGATGATTTTACATATAAAAAACACATCACCACTTTGTCTGCACTTTATTTTGCAGTGACAGTGTATGTATTGTCTGATATTTTGTATTGTAGTGCAATTCAGGCTGTTTTAACAAATGATCCTCAAAAAGCCAAAGGAACACAGGAACAGAACGGTTACGTGTCCCGCACGTCTACTTCAATAAGTGCAATACATTCACTCGGTCACGTTAAGGTTGGTTCGGATGGTGAACTCACACTGTATATCTTTATTTGTAGTTTCTTGACATATATTAAAGGCAAAGGCTAGGGCCGGTTTGTCTAATATTATTAAAGCTGGGGTAGGTAAGGTTGGACACACTTGATTTTAACAGTATCCAAATAAAATCCCACCCCTTACCTTCAGACCTCCCTCCAAAGCCACTCCCCCCAAACACATTTTCATGCACAATGGGCAAAGTGTGTGCAGGTAGACAGGTAGACAGCGACATAATACTATATTTTCGTTTAATTTTTGTGTCAGGGCATTTGATGTATTGATTGCTGTTGGGATGTAAAGAGAACTTCAACAAACAAAAAAATGCCTCTGAAATAAATTGCCTAACCCAGTTTTAAGCGTTATGTTGCAGGCCTCAACTGACAGGTCATCTTTTAAGAAAATTATTTTCTGTATTCATGTGACTTATTGACACATAATGTGAAGTCTTTTACCACAATCATACAGCTTACTACTTTAATGTTCTTTAGTGTTATAGAAGAGGTATACAAGGGGAATAGAAGGTACATTTTTAGATACGTGTAGATGTCGTAAAAGCACACTTGCCTTATTCTTTCTATCTATCTATCTATCTATCTATCTATCTATCTATCTATCTATCTATCTATCTATCTATCTATCTATCTATCTATCTATCTATCTATCTATCTATCTATCTATCTATCTATCTATCTATCTATCTATCTATCTATGTTGGGAAGGTTATTTTGCAAATCTAATAAGTTTACAATTACATGTTACCCAATTTAAAATGTAATAGTAGTGTAACTATTTCAATTACTTGATTAAAGTAAAATAACTTATTACATTTAATTACTTTTCTAAATTTGTAATGAATGTTTTCAACTGTTAACTATTTTCAAAAGACAGTTTGAGAGGCGCTGCAAATTCAAACATGAAAACCAATCAAAAGCATCGGAATAGCATCAAACTTTCCTAGACGGCTGGGGCTGGAATTGGCAAAGGAAGACATTGTGAACATGAAAAACATGAAAAGGAACAAACTGAATGTTATTCAACATATAGCCGAGCTTTTTACAGAAAATATTCAGATGTAACCCCCCAGTGCAATCATGAACATTTTCAAAAGTAACTCAAATTTACAGTAACTACACATTTTCCTCAGGTAACTGTAATGAATTATAGTTACATTTATTTTGTAATTAAATTACATAACTAAATTACATGTAACTAGTTACTCCCCAACACTTCTATCTATCTATCTATCTATCTATCTATCTATCTATCTATCTATCTATCTATCTATCTATCTATCTATCTATCTATCTATCTATCTATCTATCTATCTATCTATCTATCTATCTATCTATCTATCTATCTATCATAACAAAACGGGCATATACTGTATTATATTGTTTATTTATTTAAAAGAAGTCAGACGCCACCTCTGGTTATTTCACTAATTGCTGTTTTTTTATAGTTTGAGCAGTAATAAGGATTATTAGTGTGACTGAGGTTCGAGCTTTGCAGTATATTCCGTATAAACTTAACTTATTGTATCTCAGAGGGGTAAAATAACGCAATGGTTACAGACATTTTGCAGGGTTAATCAAGAATGGGAGATACCTGGCTGTCAAACAGCTAAATAACTATGTACCACTCAACAGTGACAATCACAATCTTCTCTATAATACATTGAATTTGTATCAGTGTTTTATTTTACTGTGATCTGAATATGACAAGTCTTTACCAGTTCTGTCTATGTAGTGTGTCATCACTGATCTGGGTGGTACGCCTTGTTTGTGTGTGTGTGTGTGTGTGTGTGTGTGTGTGTGTGTGTGTGTGTGTGTGTGTGTGTGTGTGTGTGTGTGTGTGTGTGTGTGTGTGTGTGTGTGTGTGTGTGTGTGTGTGTGTGGAGGAAAGAATCAAGTTTGGTGTGCATAATCCAAATATGAATGTTATCTACTTATATATTGTAAGACTGCATTGCCTGATCTTTTCTTCTGTCTTTTGTTACTGTTTGTTATATAAAAATAAACTGACCTTCACCTTTTTTCCCCCTGTATTTGTGTATTTGTTAAGGAAAAGTCAGAAGTCACACATCAATATAATAATGATATTATTATTATTATCATTCTATAGTTAGTAGATATAGATATATATAGACAATGTGGATACTGCTTTAAGTATTGTCTGTTTTCAAGGCATTTGTGCATTGGTTAGGGGTGTTTAAATTCTTGTAAATGCAGATATAGTTCAATTAATGGACATATTAATAAGGTATAAAAACTTATATTAGGCCTGTTAGTGGCAGCACATATGTTTTTTCTCTTCTGTGTACCTTAACACACATTCCAGCACAGAAGGTGGCGGTAGAGGTAAAAAACGAAACAGCAAAGACTTACCGTAATTAACAATCGCATATACACTGTCCCGTCACGGCTTCCGTAGTTGTTACGGCCACAGTGTTGCGTGGACTCTGCAGCATGTAGTTAATGTGTTATTGGAACTGCTTAAACGATTATACAAGAAATTCGTGAAATGACATGACACGCTGTTTGTCAGTTATTTCCTGACAAATTCCTTTTTGCGCGCTACTGACGATGTGTATTGTGGCGAGCGGTCGAGGTGACATTGTCAAGCCGTTGCTAGCTAACGTTGCTTCAGAAACATAACTAAACGAAAGTCTGTTAAACGGCACAATGTTGGCAATGTTGTGGAGAGTTAAAAGCCTTCGGCGGTTCTCTCCAGACATACTTTTAGGTTACATGTTAGGACAAGAGGTTAGTAGAAACTGTTTGAGCTTGTTCAGTCACAGTTCTTCTGGACCAGCAGCGTGGAGACGGAAAGTCAGCGGTGTCAGAGATGTCAGCACCTCCTGTACGCTGTGCGCAAAATTTCGAGGAAGCCCTAAGAAGAGAGAGCTGTCAGAAAAGAAGCTGGTATGTGTTTTAACTAGCTACGTGTACGTTATTACTCTTTCACAACAGTGTTTTTAACTGAACTAACTATGTCAGAGATATAAACGGAGAAGAAATTTAAAGTAGGTAAATACATCTGTATTGGTGTAACGTTATAGTTTTAAGATGCTCCTTGTTTTTAGCTTACGTTAACTGGTGCCATATTCAAGCAGTGCTTGACAAACGTGCCAGAAGTTAGGATGGAGTCAGTTACTACTTTACATGCGTGGAGTCTCTCCGTTAGCAAAAGCAATTGTACAGAGACATTACATTTATTCATTTAGCCGACTTACAATTGCCATATTTGTCAGAGGTCGCACGCCTCTGGAGCAATTAGGGGTTATGTGTCTTGTTCAAGGACGCATGTGTCTCACAGTGGATTCGAACTCGGGTCTCTCACGCAAAAGGAATGTGTTTTATCCACTGCATCATGAAAGAACAGAAGGGCAATAGTTAAATGGTACCCATCATGTTTTACTAGAAATATTCCCTGCAAAATGTTAAAAGAAAACCAGTGTCACTGACATATTTATCATCACTTAACTAAATCTTAAGTTATGTCAATTTGCTATGAAAAGATACCCATAATCAGCTCACTAGGGGAAGAGCTACATCAGGTATGATATCTGATGAATCTACAGCTGATCTGATTTGGCCCTTCAGACGCGCCACTTTGTAGACCATCGTCGTGTGAAGCTGGTGGCTGGGTCAGGCGGTAAAGGGGCCTGCAGCTTTCACAGTGAGCCCCGGAAAGAGTGGGGTGGACCCGATGGTGGCAATGGGGGTGATGGAGGAAACATCATCATCAAGGGTAAGTTGGATGTCCACCTGGTTCAAGGAATGTGTATGGAAAAGTAGTCCGTTTCTATATTCCTTATTTGTGTGTTTTTAGCCGACCGCTTTGTCAAATCATTGGCACAAGTAGTTCCAGTCTACAAAGGAGAGGATGGGCAATCAGGGGGCAATAAGAATTGTTACGGCAGGAACGGCAGCCCAACCTTTATTCGTGTGAGTCCATGTGCTTGATTATAAATAATGAATACTTCTTTTTCTTTTTTTCTTGTCTCTAGCATAAACTACTGCCTAACCTTCCCTTTGATGTTTTTCCATTTTGAAGGTACCGTTAGGCACTGTGGTGAAGGAACAGGGAACGACAGTAGTGGACCTTTCTGAGCATGGCCAGGAGTACCTGGCTGTATTTGGAGGGGCTGGTGGGAAGGGGAATCGATTCTTTCTGACTAATGAGAACCGTGCCCCAATGACAGCAACCCCAGGAATTGAGGGCCAAGAGAGGGTCCTTCAGCTAGAGCTACGCACCATGGCCCATGCAGGACTGGTAAGAAAAAAACTTGAAAAATAAAATCGACATATTGTTTCTTAAAACCATGTAATGAACTGATCTTTATCACATCAGGTGGGTTTTCCTAACGCTGGGAAGTCATCATTGTTGAGAGCCATCTCCAATGCCAGACCTGCTGTGGCTGCTTACCCTTTTACAACACTCAACCCACATGTAGGAATTGTCAAGTACAGGGATCATGAACAAGTTGCAGGTAGTTTTGATTTTACGCAAATCATTAGTATATTGTAGAGTTATTACAAGTATTTTATAACTGGATGATTTTCAGCTGCCTCCCCCCACCACCAGTATAACTTAGATGTTCCACTCGTATCCTTGCTCTATGTAGTGGCTGACATCCCAGGCATCATTCGAGGGGCCCATCTAAATCGAGGTCTGGGCATCTCTTTTCTACGTCACATAGAGCGCTGTCGTTTCCTCCTCTTTGTTCTGGACCTGTCAACACCTGAGCCCTGGAGCCAGCTCCAGCACTTGCATTATGAACTGGACCAGTATGAGCCTGGTCTCTCTCAGCGGCCTCAGGCGATCATAGCAAATAAAATGGACCTACCTGAGGCCTCGGAAAAGCTAGAGACTCTAAGGAGACTCGTCACCCAGCGGGTCATCCCTGTGTCAGCTCTCACAGGACAGAACACAGAGGAGCTCATCCTCCACCTCAGAGAGCTGTATGATGGCTACCTCCAAGGAGAAGGTTGTGGAGAAGGCACACCCACTAGGTGGTAGCAAAAACTATTTCCTTTTACTCTACTGATATTTCCATGATCCATATTGATACCAAAGATTTACAGTGTATTTAAATTGCTTCATAAATATGTAAACAAAACAATTCACTGTTTGTTATTTTATTAATGAATTGCAGCATATTGCACAATACACAGAAATATTTTTTTGATTTCTTAAAACCTTTAATGTAGCTTTACAAAGGTGACATATTACATATTAAAAGTGGACGGTACACTTTTAATTGTTAGGATTAACAAATGCCCTTCTAGAATCAGCCTGTTAAGACAAATACATCATTAAAATCCAGTCAATAGAAGGATGTTTGTTTGGACAAAGATACCAAGGATGATTTTGAGAAAAACTGTTTGTATAACATACTGACACTACATAAGCATACAAGTTTCCAAGCTTTGCTTGATTTATTATGATGCTTGGTAATGAGATTGAACATAATTCCTAAATAAACCAGCAGGGGGCATATGTATCACAGATAAATTACATTTTTAATTGCCCCTTTTAGTAAATAAAGCTCCACAGAGTGCTGAATTTCAGTGCTCATTGGAGAACTAGGAGACTAGCACCCATTTAAATGAATGCAGCAAGGTGGTAGACAAGTAAAATATAAGTAAAATGGTGCTTGGACATTGGATGTCTACAGGTAGTATGTTTGTTTGAGGCTGAAAAAAATCAGAAGTACAGTCATGTACAACTGCCCTCTGACCCCATGTCACTTCGTTGTAATAGATATTGACTGGGTAATGCTGCTGCTCTTATCTTGATTCTCTGCCTACACAAGCACAATGACTCAGATGTGTATTTATGAGTTAAAGGAGAGAAATAAAACAGGTCCCAATCAGCAAAGGAATAATAAAAGCTTAACGTATTCTGTTTAAAATTAATATTACACAACTGGAAGAAGAGATGATTCATTTAATAGAGTGGATGGAGGAGCTGTGACAGATAAAAAGGGTTATACTGTATATAGTTAGTGGATTTAGTGGAAGTTAGCTTCACAGATTTTAAGACAAGAGTTACAAGTGTAACATGACAGCCACTAGGATGGAATGGTTTTGGCATCATGTTTACACACACACACACAACACACATATATGCTCCCTCCCTCTCACCGCAGCTCAGCATGTGAGAGGGATGGATAAGGAGAGAGATGTCGAGATATCAAGTCAATTTTATTTATATAGCTCAATATAACAAATTTGTGCCTCAGGGGACTTTACAATCTGTACAGTATATGACACAATCTGTCCTTAAACACTAGATTCGGGTAACAACCCCAAAACCCTTTCAACTGAGAAAAAATAGAAGAAACCAACAAGAAATGGGCCAGAATCCTATGGGTATGGAGTGTCGTATAGCAGTCATGTAAGATGTGCGTGTACTCATTTGTATAATGCATATAAATTGGCATTACCACCTCTATTAACAATTTTAGTTATAACCACATTGTAAATTATGTTAAAAAATACAAATACACTTGTGTATTTTCATACACTTAGTATTTATAAATGCATACTTGAATTTTGGCCACTAATGGGCAGAATAACTTCAAAACAAACAGCCCTGACATACTGTGGTCATACAAAATTGCAAACAAACTGCTGCCTACACATAGCAGACATGAAGCAACATCACCATCACATTATAGCCTGTGTCGGGCCAAAACTGAATGTTAGTCATTGACCTTTTAACTCATGTTTTGACTCCATGAACTCCTTAGAAATGCATCTGAAGCTTTAGCTTGCTAGAACTTTCTTAGTCCAATGTTTGTCTGGACATGGCTCTGTGGATAGGGGGTTCCCAGGTGGAACATCTCGCTGGGGGCCGAGGCTACCAACGCTACAGAGAATAGTCACTTCTCCCACAGAGTCCTTAAGGAGGACTCTGTGGGAGAAGTGGAACAGTCCTTAAGGAGGACTCTGTGGGAGAACTCTAGCCGCGTCTGTAAATTAGTGTTAGATAACATCTATCAGAAAAAAAGGAGTAGCCAAATATGACTACACTGAACCTCTTTCTTGATTATCATAATTGTCTCAACTTCACAAATAGACATTCTCAGTTTCTTCTGTTCATTTTGTAATTGCTGTTTTTTCCACCTCCACCACAGCCTCCAGTATGACCCCGGCACATCAGCCCTTCATGGAACGAAAGGTTTATGCCCTCTTTGCTGTTGTGACTTCACCCCATCTTTTAATAACCTCACCATACTGCTAGGACAGCCTCTGATCTCATCTGTGATATACTTGGTAATGTCCGAATCACTCATCTTTTAATGCATCACTGTGTGTGATCAAAATTGACCATTTTTGTTTTTTCATGGCCTTGTTCAGACATGTTGAAGTAAATTTGCGACTACCCTCATAAAGGCTTCCATGTGGAACAGCAGCTTCCACCCTGTGTCCTGTCTGCATACCAATGCTCTAGGCTAGATACAACCCCAAGTATACAACACACAGCGTGTTTACTGGTGCAAAGAGTGTAGTTTTTTTATTTTATCAGTGTTTTGGTAACTTCTCCAGAGACTCCACATAATTATTTAGTTGCCCATTACATTGTGAGTGTTGAAGCCATAGATTGATTCATAGATTGATTTCCTCCTTTGTAGTCCAGCCCTTCACTTCCTTTACTTGTGATGTCACAATGGAAACGTGTCATAAAGCTTGCCAAGCATGCCCTCAAACCAAGCTAGTCTGAGCAAGGCTTTTTGGCTCGACTCGCCTTTGTTTGGGTTTCCATTGTAGAAATGTTGTACCTGTACCTGCTTCCAGGTACTTTTTTTCATAGTACCTCACCTGCGCCCGCCCCGCTCACAGAGCCCTCTGCTCCCCCCGTCACACAGACCGCTGCAGCAACAACGGCAGAGGAAAACACAGCTTGAAGGTTTTCATACCGCTTATCTGTCTTTACATTATGAGGATTATTCAAACGTTTTAACCATAGACTGTATATATTTTAAGAGCTGTGTGGATCGCTGGTGTGTGTGTCGCATTGAACATTACGACGCGGCCGTTGTATGGCGTCGCTATGACGACAAGCTACATATAAAGGGCTCTGGGTACTATCTGCAATGGAAAACGGAGCAGGGCCGAGTGGAGTCGAGTCTATTGATTTGCGCTATGGTAGCATTTTTCGGCAAGGCACATCAGATCGTCCGAACACCGGCAACAGTTCAACGTTAAGTGCTAACGGGAAGATGTGGAAAAGTGGTGTGTGGTTTTGGACTGGTAATAACTTACACCATTTGCTAGGTTATGGTCGCAGTAGGCTTTGATTTGGATCACATTACCTTGTTTCTTACGACCCGCCCTTCTCTGCTTCTGATTGGCTAGTAGTCCTTACCTGGGAACTGCGCATGTGCAGCTCCCAACAAAGATTTTATACAAGTAAGAAGCATCACTCTGTAGCTCAAGAGCGAAGCGTACAACACTGGGTGAAAAGAGGAGCTGCAGCAAAGTGCAGTATGAGAAAAATATGGTGTTTTTTGAAAATTAAACCATGTAAACCTGTTCTGGTACAATCCCTAATTAAGATTTTAAACCTGAAAATGAGCATAATACCACCTCTTTAAGAGAAAAACCCGAATATTTTGGTTATCAGAGGCATTATACTCTCTGGTTGGGAAGCAATTCCATATTATTTCTGTGCCCCAGGACCGTTCACTCGCCACACTTTCCTGAAGCTATAGAGTATTTGTTACGTAATTTATCACCCTCAAAACAAATTTTAGTTTTGCTTACAACCATGAGTGTGAATTTAAACCCTTGTTGGTTGTGTGCTGGTTCAAGATATCGCACAAAAATTATATGGGTTAGGAAAACCAACAATGCATTCACTGTCTGTACAGCAGTTCCAGATTTGTGGATTCACAAGGTGAGTGTCACTCCCTTTTAGATAACTTTAAATATACAGCATATCTTCATTTGTCATAATTAAAACACATAGTCAATATTTCATAGAAAAAAGATTGATAAAATACCAATAATAATTTTGAGACAGCAATAGGCCAAATGTTATTAATGGCATCAGGCATATATGGTAGGTAGACATATTGTTTGTGGGAATGTATTTTGATATGTGGACAGCACATGACTTTAAAGATATGCAATTTTAGAAATTGTTTGTGAAGTATCAAAGTTGACTTCTTCTCTGTGGCTCCCCATAACTGCATCTATGTATTATATATTTTATATGCCAAACCTTTGGCCAGTCATCCTCTAAAGAATATAGAAGATATAATTCCTTATTTATTTCATGTGGATACATATGTACCCACACAGTGTACACAGACACACCCACAGGACACACAAATACACATTTCTTTTCTTTATCAACAGACTAATCAAGAAAGACAAAACCGGCTGGACAAGCTCACAATGGTTAACTGAAATCACCATGGAATTATGGCTCATCAGAAGTAAATCATATGTCATTACTGTAGATCATGAGTGTGTAAAAGGTCTCTGTACCTGCCTACACACTTATCTAGTCCTGTTTTCAGCAAAAGTTTAGTTTTAGTTTAGTTTAGTTTTCATGTCATGCAATACATTTTCAACACAGTTATCGCATTAATCTTTTAACCAGAAAAGTGTTAACAAAGAATTAAATATGTGGAATAGTCAAGAGGATGTGAGAGTTATGTGACATTAATTTTTGTTTAAATTGAGGCTAAAAGAACCATGTTTAACTGAAGTTAAATGTGACAGACTGCCAGTTTCCCAATCAGTTTGCATTAGGAGACATGTCCCTTTCTCTTACTCTGTATGCTTATTTATTGCAGATGAATTCAGTGCAGTTTTGACCAACATTCATATAGTTATGTCTATGTAAGCATTCTTTACGCTTTGTGACCTCTAGAGAATGTAGTCCCCTGTCTTGTCAACTAGGGTTGGGCAAAATATCAACATTTTTCAGCTGGTCACAGTCAACCCAACAATTACTGATATATTTGTGCAGGTATGTGTGTGGGTGTGTCTGGCTCTACATGCTGTTTTTTCCTGGCTGCCTCTCTCTGCCGTTGCTGGCCTCTTTGTGCTGCTGGGTTAGCTCACTGAGGCTATCGCTAAGCGGTGGCTCTCACTTGTTCTCAGGAGGCAGATTATTACAAAATGAAATGACAAAAATGGCCCAAAGGATCACCGGAAAAAAAAAAAAAATTTTTACCAAAATAAAAGCAACTCTAACCAATCCCTTCTTACGTTTTACACCTATGACAGAGGAGAGACCGTAGGGTGGGGTTTATGAAACTATCAATAGTTTCCACTAACTGTGGTAATGTGCGCCTGGTGTTAATTAAGTTTTAATTTTCAAACTTGATCAAAAATTAATTACACATATTTTACAAATGTGTTCATTTTAGTGTCTTGGCTTTCCACTTCAGTCAGAGTCACTGTTTTCCTATTACAGGGTAGGCTCCTGTACTGTAGGCAATGCTTTCAACAGGCATGCAGACTGAGGCCAGAGTATTGAACTTGTAATTCAAGTCCAGGTCCATGTCTGCGTCAAAGGTGACATCAGGGATGGAGATGGCATCAAGCTCATAATTGTTCTGCATGTCTCCCTCTTCAGCATACACATGAGGGTCATAATCACCCAGTTCCTTTCCTGGTACCTCCACATTGTACAGCATCTACAGTAGTGGAAGAGAATGCATTTATTTGAAAGAAAACAGAATTACCCTAGCTTTGTAGCATTGATTCAATTCTTGTCATTACCTTATTTAGTACTTCGAGCAGTATTCTACATTTGACTACACCAAACATCTGGTCTGCTGAATATTTGCCGTGTCCCCTATCCTGGGAGCTCAGAAGCCGAAATTTACATGAATTTAGTTGTTTCATCATCGTCTGCTGGTGATAAAATTTCATAGCGAATGAATATCAAAAAATTAAATAATGGAAAATTTTGCAGGAAAAATGCTTTGTGTAGCTTGCAGTACCCAGTGCATAGTGTGTCTGTGCTTAAGTGTCTTTCTCATGGTTGATGATGCACCCCTGGACTGGAAAATCAAGCATTTCAGTGGTTAATACTATATGCCAACATTTGAAATATTGTAGAATTTGATGCACTGCAAAATGTCATGGCTCAGAAAAAATCTTGGCATCTAACTCTTTAAACTTGGTTGCATTACTCAGATTCAATAGTAATATTTATAATAATTTCAGTACCCAACGCAAATAGTTCGCATCTGTGAACTTTTGATTAAGGTCCTTTAGTCACTATTCAACATGTTAAAGTAGCAGTCTGGCAATTTTTTTTCTGGTTGTCATAAACCTTATGACAAGACCAAAACCAAGAATGTGTTAGTCTGTCTTTGTGAATTCATATCCCAAGCTCATTTGTTAATGGTGAAAATTTTTTATGTTAATAAAGGAGTTTGATGGCACAGACAAACATTATATAGCCTGTGAGGCTTTGGCTAAACAGACAGTACTTGTTATTAGGATCAATTCATAGCTGGTTTTGGTCTTTTCTTTGGGTTGACAGTGAAAGCATCTAGAATATCAAAAGACTCATCCTTTAATCTGGAGTTAGGTGCTATTTTGATAAAATAACAACAAAATAATAATAATAATAATTTTTGTACCTCATGCAAGTTTTTTCTTTTCTGTTGTTCAGTTTTGTAAATGCCGTGTCCTGAATAGGCTTGTGGAACTGCAGAAGTTATTGTGCTAGCAAATGACTGAAAAAAACATCAGAAGTCAAGTCATGACCACACATACATAACTGAAAAACATTTCTTAGTGCCCATTTGTTATGGTGCTTAAGAGATTAAGAAAAGTGTGAGCATAATAATAATAATAATACCTCATGCAAGTTTTTTCTTTTCTGTTGTTCAGTTTTGTAAATTCCGTGTTCTGAATAGGCTTGTGGAACTGCAGAAGTTATTGTGCTAGCAAATGACTGAAAAAAACCACATCAGAAGTCAAGTCATGACCACACATAAATAACTGCCCAAGTGCCCATTTGTCATAGTGCTTAAGAGATTAAGAAAAGTGTGAGCTTAATAATAATAATAAAAACAACAACAATAATAATAATAATAATAATAATAATAATATAATTTTAGTACCCAACGCAAAGAGTTCCCACGTGTGAACGTTTGTTCTGTTAAGCTTTGTCTTCGGAACGGGGCACTGTCTGAGCAGGCTTCACTTTCTGGGTCTGTTATTGACTGGGGGAAAAACACTTAACTTGCTTTTGAAATCATTTAAAAGTGTCTATTAGTCACTATACAACATGAAAAAATGTTAAAGGATAAGGCTGGCAGCTTCTTCTGTAGTTTTCTGGTTGTCAACAAATCTCATGACAAGACCAAAACAAAGAGACGTGTTAGTCTGTTTTTTCCATTTTCCCAGCATACTGAATGTGTGACTTTAAATCCCAAGCCCATTTGTTATTACTGAAATGTAATGGGAACTGTAGTTTTTAGCAAACACCACTCAAACAAGAGTAAATAGCATATACTCATTTCGGATGTTGCTGTAAATCTTTAGAAGGAGGATGATAAACAATATGCGAGATCCACTCAAAGTAAACCACAGTGCCCATGTTCATAGTAAGAAAGGAACACATCACCCAGTGCAATGTTGAATTTTTTATATTAATAACCGAGTGCTATGTCCCAGACAAACGTAATATATAGGCCTTGGCGACACCGACAGTACTTGTTATTAAGATCAATTCATTGCTGGTTTTGGTCTTTTCTTTGTTTCTTTCTTGATTTGTTGACTGCGAAAGCATCAAAAATATCACATGACATCCATTAATCTAGAGAATGTTATCATTTTTAACAAAATAACTACAATAACTATAATTTTTTTCTGTACCCGATGCAAATTGTTTCTTTGCTGTTGTTTAGTTTTGGATATGCCGTGCTCTGAATGGGCTTGTGGCCCTGCAGCCATTGATGCAATTGTGTTAGTGAATGACTGCAAAAAAGAAAAAAGAAGTTCATGTCAAGTCAAGACAACACATTCGTAACTGACAAACATTTAATTAGTGGTTATCTGTCATGATGCGTGATGAACAGATCAAGAGATGTCAGAGATGCACTTTCTGAGTAGGCTTGTGACGACAATTTGTTTTATATTGTTCTGGTTGTCAGCAAATCTCATGATAAGACCAAAACAAAGAGACGTGTTTTTTTTTTCACTGTGACCAAATGCCAAACTCATTTGTTATTACTGAAAACGAAAATAAAAACAATGTTAAAAACATTTCACTAATATGTACTTTCTTTTTTTAAAGGGTAAGTTATTTCCTAGTTCACTTAAACAAGAGCACATAGTATAGCCATTACTGAAAGTATTTAGTAGCAGGATAGTGTACGTGGGATACACTCACTGTAAACCACAGTGCCCATGTTCATTGTAATGAAGGAACATGTCAACCAGTGCAATGTTATATTTTTAATATTAACAGTGGGGTTTATGGCACAAACCAATGAGGATTTTGTGCACAGACAGTACTTGTTAGTAGGAACAACTCATTGCTTTGGATCTGGATTTGTTAAGAGTAAAACATCTAGATTATCACAAGACATATCCTTTTATAATCAAGAGTATGGGGCCATTTGACAATAATAACAATATTTTCCATACCTGATGGAAATGGCTCCTTTGCTGTTGTCCAGTTCTGAATATGGCTTGCTCTGAATGGGCTTGAAGCCCTGCAGCATTTGTTGTGTTAGCAAATGACTACAAAAAAGCATTTTAAGTCAAGTCATTGCCACACATAAGTGAAAAACATTTTATTAGTGCCTGTCTGTCATGTTGCATGACAGATCAAGTGTGAGCTCAGTTTAAATAATAATAATAATGTTATTATTATTATTTCATGAGCTCATGAGCTTGTTATTAATGTATATTTTACATCACTTACTTGCTTCACCATTATTGCTGGAGATTGAGATATTGTTTGGATTTGTTCCCCGTTCTTACTGTATCCTTGGTTTAATAGCTCAAAAGCCACCTGTTGAAAATGTATATTCTGAAGATTTTACAGCAACAAGTGTGTACAATACTGCTGTTGTAGGATGAATACCACTTAAAGTTGGGGTATGCCATTCTGGAGAAATCCAGTACAATGAGCAAACAACTATACAGTTGTTAAAAGTGTTTTTAATTTTTTTTTAGCAAATGCTTTAATGAATGAATTTAATAATCCCTGAACTTTATACTTTAAATTCAACTTGTAGAAAATAAGAAACAACAACAGATTTAAATAAATGTGTTTTTGTCTGTGCTGATGTGTCTTTCTCATGGTTAATGATGCACCCTTGGTCTGGAAAATCAAGCATTTCAGTGATTAATACTATATGCCAACATTTGAAATATGGTAGACTGATGCACTGCAAAATGTCATGGCTCAGAAAAATTCTTGACATCTAACTCTTTAAACAGTAGTAATATTAAATAATAATAATTAAACAAATGTGTTTTTGTGTGTGTGTGTGTGTATGTATGTCTTTACAGTAGCCTATATTAATAATCAAGTAGTATTATTTTGTAATAAATTTTGTAAAATGTTTACTTTGCAATCAGTTCCTGGATTCTCAGTGTTACAGCTCATCAGACGTTGTCCTGAGTCTTCGTCTGGGATTGCTATGCTCTGTTTCTTACATGACACCAGAAAAGCCAAAAGTAGCATACCTGAGATACAAAAACCACGCACAGAGATGAAATCATACAGTGTTATGTTTTGAACAAGGCTGTTTAATCTTTTACTGCAGGAAGGGCCAAAATGCCCAAAATTTCAATCTGTTTTTTAAGATAATTATATGATATAATGTGTATAGTATAATAATAATAGAGTATATTTTATCTAAAACATTTCTAACCTTTAAACTAAAAAATGAAGTGTTCTCTGATTAAAATATACCTGCAAGCAGTAGTATGCTGAAAAAAATGATCCCAAGTGTTCCTTCTCCAATTGCGCTGCCAGTAGCTTTGCGGGAGAGGCAGTTTGGTTTCGCTGTGTCTAAGCAGTTGCACACAGTAACGGACAGGTTGTGGACAGCGGTCGTGCCCTGAAGGTCAGACACTTTTAGCAACAGCTGAAAGTGTCCAGAATGAACTGTGTTCTCTTTCACCAGGTTGACTGAAAACCCTGTACATCCAAAATGAATTGTAATATTATAAAGATTCACTGTGGGATAGTATATGAACTTGACTTAGAGGTTAATTTGATAGCAGTGACATTATTTGCACAAATTATACAACCTTGGCTACATTTAAATCAGAAAGGAGTTGTCAGAAGTAGAGCATACCTTGCTCGGGGTCAACCCTCCACTTCCCCTCCTCTCCGAGAAGCGTGAAGCGGAAAGGTCCACCGTAGGGCTCTTCATCCAAGTCGAAAGCTGTGATGTTGGCCAGAGAGGGTCCATCAGATTGGCACATGTCAATTGTGCTTACAACCAGGGATGGAACATTGTCATTTTCATCGCTAACAAAAATGTTGAGAGTTGCGGTACTTGTCATTTGGGGTTTACCTGGAGACCAAAAGCACATATATATTTTTAGAAATATGGTAAAGAAAATGTGATTGATAACATAAAGAGAATGTTAAAACAACTCCAGGTCATACCATTGTCAATAGCATATACTGTGACCTGATAGATATTGTCTTTCACATAGCGTGACTCTCTGTCTATGATCTTTGATGTGGTTATTTTTCCAGTCACATTGTCCACTGTAACCCAATTATCCGGGTCCTCTCCTTTCTGAAATCTGAAACACACATGTGTTGTGTTTAACATTTTTAAGTTCTCTTTTGACTTACATGTAAAATATTGTTGACCTGTAAGATGGACATGTAGCTAGTGTCTTCATGACTTACACAAATGTGTTTGCGGCGGCAAAGTCAGGGTCTCTAGCTGAAAATGTCGCCAGGTATTGTCCGGGCCCAACATTCTCAGCCAACTTTACTTGTTGGTTAGGATTGTCAAATATTGGAGGATCATTGACATCTTCCACAGTCACTGTCACTTGGTAGGTAGATGATCGACCACCACTGTTAGTGACTACTTGCCAAAGACCAGTGGTACTGCTATTCACCACTTTGCATGAGTGGTAGGGGATCTCATTCTCTACACTGATAGTCAGGTTCTTCTGAGGGCTGTCTTCATAGTCTAGAGGCTATAAAATAAGTAAATATTTAATGTTGGTTTGAAGACAAATATTGAAATTGTTCATATCATGAGCAGGGCTTTTTAAGAGCCATAAAGTTTATCATACACAGATTGTCAGTGGTTAAAATCCTTAGAAATAGAATGAATCACATTCAAGAATATTGATTTAAGCCTCACTTAGCATTTATAAGCACTGCTGGTGCGGTTGTTTCCCCAATGAGACCAAAATTATTTCCATTAAACATTTTGTTTTCTACAGGTGATGTTTTGATGTGTGAAATGGCTGCATTAACATTTTAAAGAAAGGCACTAGGTACATAGTTCTTGTGGATGCGCAGGATGTAGATATTAACAATACTGCATGATATCTGAAGGACAAGCATCAGCAAAGGGCATCTGTGGGTACAACAGCATACTCAGGAATCGACATCATACCATTTTTTAAAAATGTGTCCAGGTCAAAAATCGATGTTGATGATCAAAGACAAAATACCTTTTTCACGTACAGTAGACCCTCATTCGTCTCAGGATCAGTAGTGATTATGAAGTTGTTGTTTGTGTCTCCTTGGATTTGATATTTCGCTCTGCTGGCCCCTGTACCTTTGGCATCTTCGTCTGTAACTTGCAGACGTGAAACAAGAACATTTTCCTCTCCTTCTTTCACTCTCCCAGGACCCTGGGGTAAAGAATAAACTAAACTTTTATTGTGAAAAGAGACTGTTGTAATTTAGAATGTCATCTATAATAGCTGTCATTGCCTTTTACTTGAGGTAAATGAAAGAAGAAATTGCTCACTGTTTGCCCTGTGATCTTAGGACGGTGGTTATTTCCATCTTCTATGTCAATTATGACGGTGCAAAAGCTGGAGAGTTGTTTTTCTCCCTTGTCTTTAGCCTCCACTACAATGGTGTATCTATCTACTTTCTGATTGGTTAAAAAAAAATATTTAAAAAAAGTTAAAATCAAACATATCATTTGGCCTTATTTGAATGTAAGGAGATGAATGTTCCAAGATCAACAGATTTAATATTTTCCATTAAGCAATGAGTCCTCTCACCTCATGGTCCAAACACCCTTTAAATGAAATAATTCCAGTTTGAGTATCAACGATCTGGTTTATGTAGAACTCCAGCTCATGTGGTGCAGGAGTTACTGAGACTATTTTTAAATCAAACATTCCATTCTTATCAGCATCATCATCGCTTGCCTTAATGGTAATCACTTCAGTGTCTGCCAGTATCAGAAGAAAGAAGTTATTTTATTTTCTTTATTTCTTATGAATTTTTATTAATACAATTTTATTTAATGTAAATGATAATAGTAGCAATAAGAATTACATCAGGAAATTGTTAAAAGTGAGCAGTTTACCTTGTAATGCTGACTCCTTAATGCTGGTATTGTAATTTTTGAGGTCAAATTTTGGAGGGTTGTCATTTGAGTCAATAATTTTTATCTCAATGCCGAGCTGCGTGTCTATTACATGTTTATCTGTATCGATTGCCTGAAATGTTAGCTGGAATGAAAAGGCAGGAATTCTGAAATAATAAAAACTTGCACCATACTCCACACACTTTAAGCACATTTACTCACCCACCCAAAGTAAGCAGCCCTTACTTTTCAGGAGATCATTGTAATAATATTGTTTTAGTAAATTCTTTCTAACCTTAAAAACATTGAATTTCTCATAGTCCACAGGGCCATGCACAAAAACCTCCCCTGTTGTGTCGTTGATTGTTAATATGTCTGTGGGTTCTTCGTCAACACCTTGTCCATGTATCCTGAAAAGGACGAGGTCCTTCTCAACTTTAATCTGTAGAGTCAAAACACAGCAGCAGAAAATTTTGTAATGCTCTTCCTGCATCTTGTCATAAGTGCAATTCATATCCATGCACTGTGACTCTCTGTAGATACTCACTTTGCCCATTGAATATGGGAAAGGGCCTTCATAGCCCTCATCAATTTCAAAGGAATCAATGATCCAGTTTCTTTTTTGTCGCTGCAAAATTTCTGAAGATGACCTGTGGATTCCCAAACACTGCAAAAACATTGCATTACATTACTTTCATTGGATGACTTTACTTTGATTTATTTTTTTGTGTATTACGATTAACTTTTACAAATGCTTAACTAACGAAGCTCTTTAGTTGATGTTAAACAAGTCACTCAGTTTGTGTGCATAACACCTCTTCCAGAACTGATTGAATTTGTTTGGAGCTCAAATGCAGTTAAAGTGATGGGCACTGTTTCTCAAATGTCAAACTTTTTATGTGAAGATGAAAACCACGTTATCGTCAATTTCTTGTTACTGCTGTTTACATTCTGAAGATGCAAATTTAAAAAATGCACTGCTGAATTATTTCACTTAGATGTGGATATGAAAAACTGTATAGGCTTATATTGTTTGAGTTTATTCAATTTATATGTTACCCTATTGTAATATAATTGTAATTGTATTGTAATTATCTGGCATGCTCTATGTATGTAGCCTGCAGGGACTGCAAACTTTCAGTCAGCTTTACAACCTTGTGTCATATATAATGATAAATATATGACCTTAATCCTTAAAAGGGATGAGACGGCAAGCTATCATTTTGACAGACATAACGGCAATGCTGCAATGGTTGTCATTATACCAGACAAATGTTTATTTGTAATATCCTCATTGTCCTAATTTTATAGCTGTAATACCCCAAATTTCTATTGTTTTAAATGGTTCCTAATTTAATTAGATCATGCATCTAAATGTGGTATTTGCTGTTTTCATGTCTTTATCTGTTCTTTTACACATTTTTAAAATTGTAAATCTTTTACATTATGCTATATTTTTTGTACCATGTAAAGGACATTGAATTGCTATGATGTATGAAATATGCTATACAAATAAAGTTGCCTTACCTTGCCTTGCCTAAAATAATACAGCCGTAATGAATAGTAAAGCCCCCATTTATATATTTAGAATGAGTTGGATTCAAACATAGTTTGTAGTGGTTGGATTCTAAGGCAGTAAGACAAGAGTCAAGTAAGCATTGTCTAAAATATTTGCTGCTACTTCAGTAAAATTCTTACCAGTATCATGAAAAGACTGAGTCGTATTGTCACCATAGCATATCCAGATGATGTGCTGTCCCTTTGACAATAAAGTATTCTCTGAATGCACCTGAACGAAAGTCCAACTGCATGCCAATGCAGGTTCTGGCTAAAGTATACCTGTGAGTGGGAGGGCCTGAGTCATAGTTACAGTATACCTGTGAGTGGGAGGGCCTATGTCATACTAAATTTATTTCATAGCAACTTTGCATGTGTATACAAAGTACTATGTGTGTGTGTGTGTGTTACTGTATGTTTCAAAATGTAATAATGATCATTATCTTTATTTATTTTTGTTTCACAATATGGGTTTTCAAAAGTGCTTTAAAAACAATTAGCTTATAGTTACTATGGGGTTGGTCTCCATACTGGCTATACGTGTATACTATTTAATAAATGAATAAAACAATGATATTTATATTAATAAACTATTATAAAAAACAGTATATGGAAACTTGTATATGGATATGTTAAGCTTTAAAAATAATGCTTGTAAAAGCTCAATATTATGAAATGTTTTATCCATCTTCTTTTCACAATATCAGAGTTCAGAGTTAATTCCAGCATTTTATTACTCTTAATGTCTTTTTTTGAAAGTCTGTTTTTATTTCACTACACTATCATTATGACCTGCACTAAACTTAAAAAGATTCACAATTGCATGATTATATTAATTATATCAGATTATTATTTCATATTGTGTAAACACTGTGGGTCACAATAAACCTCCAGCTTTTCCAAAGACCATAACCAGCCTCCTGTAGATACAGCACGTTCTATATTCAGCCTTGTGTGTGTGTGTGTGTGTGTGTGTGTGTGTGTGTGTGTGTGTGACAAACACTATTCGTTTTTCAAACATTTTTTACTTAATCATTACGTCACACTTCAATTTTAGTGTAGAGAGCCTGTGTTGAGTTGGGACTAGTTACTGTTGTGTTTCCATGCAACCAATTGAGAGATGTACATAATTTCCTGGTAACAAATAAACTTGACCAGACTTGCCTTTTAGGCAGATCTGGCAGAATTGCAAGGCCTGAGGAATGGTTATTCCCTTTTTGTAACTGCTTCATTTTATTGTAAGGTTTGGCACAGCACTTTCTTTGTAAGATGTATTAGATTAACATTCATAGTACAAATTACACATTTTATTTCAGCCACGAAGTGTTTTAGTAATAACTTTATTATGTTTATTCCCCCGTTGAGCTGCATTATTTCATGTTTCATTTTGTCTTTTGTTGTTCGTTAGTCCATTAGTTCATTAGTTTTGTTGTTGGTTGCTTGCTTATATTTCTTATATCCAGTTCATCAACAAAAAATTGTTAGTTTAGTTTATCTCTTTCTTTAAAATAAGTGTTCTATGTGTCTGAAGCAATTCACTACTGAAGTAATAGAGTTAATGTCAGAGTCTGAGATTAGTAGTTTGTGACAATGGCAAAACGAAACTTCTTCAGCAAAGTCTGCTGAGCTGAAATCTGGTTTAACTCCATTGGGAGTGTGGGAATACATTTGTTATTTTAAACAAACTGAACGCTTGCATGGCTACCACAGGAATACAAAGAAAGCATAGTATCATGTCATGTCTGGGAGGGTTAGGGTGGTGGTGTGTGCAGTGATGCGAGAACGCTACGGAACCCTTTAACAACAGTCCTGATGAAATCACTTCTCAAGAAAGACGTTATCTGTAATTGGACAACACCCAGAATGAGACATTCAAAACCTCAATGCTATCTCACTGAGGGAAAAAGTCTAGCTGTCCATGGGCAATTTTGGGCAAGGTTTATGGGCGATTAAGCATTCTAGACTGTAGTATGTTTGGAGCAGTACAGTAACTGTATTGAGCAGGTCAACGATTGGATTGAAAGTCCGTGCTCAACTTCAATCTGTAATGTTAAGAACCACAAATCAAGCCCGAAATCTTGGTGTAGTCATGGACTAAGTCCTGAATTTGAGGACAATTACAAAGTCAGCCTACTATCACCTGAAGAATATATCAAGGATTAAAGGACTTATGTCTCAGCAGGACCTGGAAAAGCTTATCCATGCATTTATCTTCAGTCGATTTGACTACTGTAACAGTGTCTTTACAGGGCTCCCTAAGAAATTCATCAGACAGCTGCAGCTGATTCAGAAGGCTCCTGCTCGAGTCCTCACTAAGACCAAAAAGGTGGATCACATCACTCCAGTTCTGAGGTCTTTACATTGGCTTCCTGTATGTCAAAGAATTGATTTCAAAATCCTTTTGTTAGTTTACAAAGCACTAAATGGTTTAGGGCCAAAATACATTTCTGATCTTCTGCTTCGTTATGAACCATCCAGACCTCTCAGGCCATCTGGGGCAGGTCTGCTTTCTGTCCCCAGAGTCAAAACTAAACAAGGAGAAGCAGTGTTCAGTTATTATGCTCCATATATCTGGAACAAACACCCAGATAACTGTAGGTCTGCTGAAACAGTCAGTTCTTTTAAATTAAGACTGAAGACCTTTCTTTTTACCACTGCTTTTAATTAAATATTTTAGGTTTTTGTTTTTATTGATAACTTGCACTGTAACTGCACTGTAACTTTTACTGTCCTGTTTTCTTTTTCTTTTCTTTTTTTTTTTGCTTTTACCGTTGCTTTTAATTAAATATTTACACAGTGAGAAATGAGAAGGTAGTTGAGTTAGGACGTTTTGGGAGTGAGATTGAACAGAGTGAAGGAAGTGGTCTTAAATCTCACGCCCGAGTGATTTGCAGCAGTGGTGTAGTCTAGATTTTAGTGAGTATACTGTGATTTTTCGATTCTGTGAGTGTCCCATGAGCACCACTACACTCATTAATACTTACAGTATTCATGTATAGAATAGAGAGCATTCTGAAGGTCTGCTTAGGCTATGTGTTGTCAACAACGCAAAGACTTTAACAGCCAATGACAGTTACAGGTGGGAAAGGGGTCACTTTGTGTTGAAAAGTGGTGGGGACATTTTAGGGCTCAGATTAGAGTTGTGACACTTCGCATATGACGTGACAATCCAAAATATTAGGGTCACAAGATCAAGACTAGAAGATATTTTAATAGTAAGAGAGGGGAGTCCTCCCCCAGAAGATTTTGAGCATTAAACATTTAATTTTCTGCATTCTGGAGACTTTTTCTGCACCAGTGTTTTGGTGAAAATGTGTAATGTTTAGTGTTTATCACCATCTAACTTGGCCAGTTAAGAACTACATTTAGCCTTAGATGTTATATGAATCTGGTTTTATGCTGGTTCAATGCACATTTCACAGTGCAAGTTGCAGCTATTATTAACAATAATACTGAGGCTTTTCAGTAGCAGTAATAACAATGAACACAGGCCTATGTGCAGTTCTATCACCAAAACTCATTCATTACAGAATATTAGCACTGAGGACACCAAAAGGGGTCCACATCCTCGTCATGTAGCCTACTGTATCAGCTTAAATGCTACATCTACTACTGTTCACACGCACACGCACACACAGTATCCCGCATTCACTGATCCACCACATTAATGTTAGATAACTAGTTCTAGATTCAATTCAATGGAACAATAATGCTGTTACAGTTAATGATAGCGTTAATAGGCCTAGGCCTATATGCTTTTCACTCACCAGGTAACGTTGCGATGGCATCAGCCTCATCTGGCTCCTTTTCTGCGTTTCAGTAACTTTACCGTTCGTGTCATCTGCTGCAGCTGCAGTGTCACCCGGAGCGGCAGCAGCTTTAGCTGCAGGCTTACGAAAACACTGAAAGAGTGTAAGTTAGTTTGAGTTTGCTCGCGTTTCACATCTCCTTCAGTGATTCACATTAGATAATTTCAAACGTGCGCGGACTGACCGCCACGCAGCTGTGTGGTTGTTTGGTAGCTCACGTCAGATCCCAGTCGCAGGCCACGGAAGCCCAAAACTTCAGTTCAGAGCTTCGCAACACAGATGGGCTGAATTTATGAATGGACGTGTGAAAGTTCTGCCACAAAACGATACTCGATACGTATCATTTCGCTATTTTAAGTGGTTACACTGAAATCACTGACCGTTGCTATGGTTATACGGCGTACTGCGTATCACGTAGACTACACCACTGATTTGCAGGAACCTCTGTCCACCTGTAAACGTGCAGGTGGGTCTAGAGTATAACTGGATCAAAGTGGCCTGCTGACAGACATGTCCTAGTTTCTCTGTAGTGTCTGAGGGTTGTTGGAGTTTCAGTGGACCCAAAAAGATTGCTGTGGACCCACGTACAGACTAGCCAGAGAGAGTAGATTAAGTGTACTTCTCTTTTTGTTCTCGGAATGATTGTGACTCAATTATTTGCTCAACCCCTCAGCTTGTTTTTATTTTCCATTTAACTCTTTTAACCCTGATTGTAAGACTGTAACTTTTATTATTTTTTTATGTTGCTTTATTTCCCTGTTGCTTTTATGTCTTATGTAAAGCACTTTGAATTACCTTGTTGTTGAAATGTGCCTTACTTCCTTTATGAGCTAAAGAGAGGTGTTATGTTGGATTAAAACTCTGATTACAAACTACAAATGTCATTATAAACCCAATCTGTTTCAATAATGACCATGCCTTTTATTCCCCCTTAGCTGTATTGATAAGATTCAACTCAAACTATTTCCATGGTTAATTGACAGAAGACTTACTTAGAATTACTTTTATGCTCCCCTGTGTCTTTTGGTGTTCATCAGTCTTTATAATGTGTGTATTTGGTGTTTGCATACATTTGCTATTTCCTGCTGTAGCTGGAAGTACCAGGACTTTTCATGTCTTCTATTGTTTTATTGTGCTGAAACTGAACTAAACTTTAAATAAAAAGCATGCTTCACGTATCTTCAGTTTCTGGGTTTTGAATGTGGGTCAGATGAGTTTGGGTTTGAGTCTCAGATTTGCATGTTACTCTCTGTGCCACACCATAAATCAAAAAACCAGTTCTGCCGCGTCTTCTGACTGACAAATCCCACAGGGTAGCTTTGGCAGCGATAGAGAGAGTTGAAGATAAGAACAGGTCATGACAAAACCATCATACACAGTAGGCTTGTGGTGTTTATACTGTAACAAACACAAGGGCGTCACTTTGTGTTGAAAAGTGGTGTGGACATATAAGGGCTCATATTAGGGGTGTGAAAAAATCACTCCACAAGATGGGAGAATGCACAATATAAGAGTCACGAGAAGAAGACAGCAAGATACTCAATTGCTATTTTGAAGAAATGCTCATCAATGAGCATTTCTTCAAAATAGCAAATGCTTTAGAAGATCTAAAGCATTAAACTCTTGATTTCCTGCATTCAAGAGACATTTTCTGCATCAGTTTATGGTGGAAATGTCTCTTATTTGTGGTCGGTGACAATTCAGATTATAAAAATCTTATTTGAGATAATGCAGTAATCAGCAGTTTGTTTTTTATCCTAAGTTACTTTTTTAGACAAGGCAGATCTGTTTTCGTCTATATTTACATTGCATTTCCTTCATTTTCCTATTGTGCAAGTAAACCTTTCTCACATAATGTTAATTTGTTATTTAACATTTCTTGTTGCAAGCTAATTTTCTAAAAACTTTTATCAAATGCTTTCAAAAAGTGGTGGGGACAAAATCAGCCATTTAAAAAAGTGGTGGGGACATGTCCCCAGCGAAACTAATACCCACCCCCCAGTTAAAAAGATTTCAACCCAAAGGCTGGTATGTACCAGCATATTTTTTGTAATGGCAAATGTTAATTTCTCTCCAAATACTAATTTATTTTCTAAAAGAGTTGATGTTTAAGATAAAAAAGCACACAAGAAAATAAAGCAATACAATCATAGTTAATTCCATACTAATGTATCACCAGATCATTAACTACAGGCAACAAACATTTATGGCACCTCAGTTTAGTAGTAACCATACCACTGTCCAGTTACTGTTGACCAATAATGATTTCAACCAGTCAGCTTTCTGCTGGTCCTCATGAATGATTTTTTTTACAAAAGGGTACTCTTGGAAAAGTGACTGGCACAAACAAAACATTGTGTATACTATGAAATATTCCGGTTTCCACAGATAAACGTACAGTTTAAAACATCAAAATAATACTGGCATGACAAAACCTGCAGTTCTAGAAATGATGTGCTATTAAAAGCATTGCTATGTATCTGCAACCACAACTAAAGTAAACATCTAAGTAAAAGTCAAGCAAACACCAAGCAAAGCAGACACACCCAGTCACAAAGTAACATTTCACAATCACCAGAGCGAGACAGTTTGTGGAGTGCATTAATTCCATCGTCAAGCAAGCAAAGTGCAACCTCTACAATATAATCCTTGTTGCGAGGATTGATGTCAGATATACAATAACATCTCCAAAATATGTGAGATGTTTGAGTACAAAATGCACAAGTACAAAATCCAACCATTGTGGTTTATCTTAGAGCAACTTTGCTGATAAAAAAAATTCCATGTTCAGCTGTACCCTTTACAGCTTTATGTTTTTTTCTTGAATTGTCTGGTGACAGATGCCTCCCAAGGTCTTGAACTTTGGCCCCAAATCATTCAGAAACTTCAAATCATCTTCCAAGTTGCTGAATGACATCTGATCTAGTGACAGGCATTCGCTTCCCTGCCCCTCGTAGGCGTACTCGTGGGGTAGGTACACTGGATGCTCTACATGGTTTACAGCGATCATGTACAGTTTCTGTGGGATTGAGGAGTCAAAAAAAAGATTTCAGGGTAGTTTTGTCAAGAACTGGTCAGACCAAAATACATCTAAAACATTCAGTCTGCATGTTTGATGTTATATTCATGGCACTTGACTACTTCTTTCATTGCTTTAAGCAGAGACAGACAACCAAGATTTTATATATATACCCTGTCCACCAGTCAGGTTTGTACAGCAGGTACAGTTTACAGAGTAAAATGGCTCCTGTTTAGCTAAAGTTTTTATCTAAAGCCCTTTATAATGTACTGATTCACACAGCGATAGCAGCGAGCTACCATAGAAGCTGCTGACCATCTTGACTAATTTGGGGTTCAGCCCAAGGACACTTCAGTGTGTCCTAGTAAAGTCAAGTGTCTTACGGTGGCATTCACATAGCACGCCCTGTGTGAATCTGTGAGATGTGAGACAAGCTCTCTTACCCTGTCGATGTGATCTGCAATGTTTTGATTTGACAGTAGGCTGAAAGAGCGTTGGTACATTGATGATCGTCCCTGTTCAGTGAGAGAAGGATTGTGAGCACTCAAAGCCAAAATATAACGTATTGGCTCCTCACTGCTCAATAAACACACTGTATATGCAATAGGAAGTGTATATGGTGCAGTCTTAGAGGTAGCAATATTCACCTTGTAGGTGCTGTTCCTGTTTGTAGTCCAGGTAGAGTACTGAAATTTAGGAAATAAACAAATTCAGGCCTAACAACTCTCACTTGACCTTTGCTTTTCTTTTACTGGAAACACAATTCAACTGCTAGAATTATTTTTAAATAAAAGAAAATGTTTGATTGTTGCCTCGGGATTCATTTCAATAATGATAATAATAAAAAGGCCTAGGTTATATTTTTTCATTGGTGAGAAAGACCTCTTTTTTATTTTTCTTTCAATGAAGTGATTTTAGGACATGAGCCCTGAATCCGGATCTGTCCAAAAAGCTAATCATTTCAATGAAACCACTGCAGTAGACAGACAGAAGCAGAAAAACTAGGACACAAACAAATTGATTCAGAAATCAACCCCTTGCTTATACTAGAATGAGAATTTGTGCAACACAGACTGAATGTTTACTCATGTAGCATTAAGAAACAAGTTGGGGCACCCCCTTGTGGATTAAAGCTGGTAATGTACAGACTCGCTGTAAAACACACCTATCAGAGCAATTCATCTCTTCGATGCTATGTTACAACACATTCACCAGGAAAAAATGAACCAGAAGATTATTAGACATTATTAGACATAGATATTGTTATCACACCAATTGTTACTCACCATGGTTTGCCCTCCGTAGCTTCTGAGACTGTTTCTTTGACGCTGCATGCCCAGTGAGTTCATGTTAGAGTTGATCTGTAGGAGATATACAGTCAGGTTAAATCAGGGTGGAAGAGCTTAGGAAAGGACAGCAAGAGGCCTTGCCTGTTACTAGCTACAGATTTTTAGGTCAAATCTGCACACATAGATGAATGCTGTTTTTTGTTAGTTAATTTATTGTTTTAAAATCATCATTTGAACAAGTCCCACTGCTGTAGATAGTGCAACAATTACTCTGAATCATTGTAATTCATTGTTTCAAATTGCAAACACACAACGGAGACTTGTTGCTTACCAGGGTGGGCCCTGAGCTGTTGTACATATCCATGTCCTGGGTCATTACTGGGGCCATCTTAAACATCTAGTTGAGCAAAGCAAATTAATGAAGCAAGCTTACAAGCAGAGCCTAGTAAAAATGACATATTTTTGTCTACAGCATTTAATCACTTCATTCAGTGTTTGAACAGCAGCTGCATGATCTGTTCTTGGAAAATAAAACTTCTGGGGAAAAAACACATCAAATTCACACCTCAAAGTTATGCATCTGCTTGTGCACCACAAACCTCAAATCTCACATTCACATACCACGATACTCCAATACTTCACAGTTATCCGCAGAGAAAAAGCTGTCCCTCGCTGTGGGTATTTCAGGCAGTCCAAGATGTTTTCTTTGTATCGTGTCATGCCACTGCTAAAGTTCTCCCTGTGAGCTATTTATTTCTCAATGCTGTACAAACCCTTTAACTTATGCCATAATTGTGTCTACAGCATACATTAAGTACATCACTTGAGATAGATAGACCAAGGAAAGTAAAAACGTTCATTGTAGCTGTTAAGACTGGCCATTTTCTTTCTGTAACGCCTGTGGTTTCTCTACTGAGGCCTTTTGACAAGCCCTGAATTTGTGGCCACATTTACACACCTAAGGCCTGTCTGTGAAAAAGTCAACCACAAAAAGGGGAATGACAGGCTGAGGGGGAGAAGAGGAGTACCTTCATGGTGCCCTGTTTCAGCCCGTCTGTCACAGCCACACTGTTTGTAGGTGTTAAAAGCAGCGTTGGCTCAGCCTGTCCGAGAAGAGAGAAACAATAAATAATATGATAGGGCATCTGTAAAATTGGTAAGACACTGTGATTGGTGGAGTAATATAGCATAATGTCACTGTCTTACTCCCTCTATTTTGCACACACTTTACACAACCTACACACCTTGCATTCGGAGGCCCCTGCTTCTTGGTTGTATTTGATGAGTGTCTGGCAGCCCTCATCCTCCACCATGGGAATGTGCTCTTTCCTTCCACACTCACACATAAAGAGCAGTAACAGCACTGCAGAGACACATCAAAATAACACTTGTTCATCTTGTGTTTTCAACAAACTGCCTCAAAACTTTAACTTAATTCCTCAGAGAAGTCGATTTATATCTAATTGACAAAGACACTTTGACGGTCACTGCAGGTTTATCAAGCAGAAATTTTATGGTTTTATTAATTCTTCCACTGATTGCCATACTCACACAAAAATAAGAGGAGTCCTGCAAAGATCAGTCCAATGGCAGGTACTCCAAGGCGGTATGAAATCGGCTTTTTGCTAAGGCAAACGTCCCCCTCTCCACAATCACACACCATCACTTCCAGAGTTTCATGCCCAATCATGTTCTGTTGGTCCTGAATATCCAGGGGCACTGAGTAGTTACCATAAGGTAGTGACTTCAGGCTAATAAGCCCGCCTTCTTCACCTGGTGTAGGACGAAAAAAAGAGGTGTGTAGATACTCCTGAAGTTGAACAATTTTGTTTTTTTAGTAAGTAGGGTTTACAGATATGTACTAACCATAGGCTGGGTCAAGTTTCCATTGGTGTTTCAGAGTTTTGTCATCACCCCCCAGGGATAAGACGAAGGGCCCACCAAAAGGATGGATGTCTAAGTCCTTGATTGGTACCATGACCTTGTTAACCTTGTTTCCACACATAATGGTGTGGTTATTGACCAACTTAGGTAAGTTGTCATTGATATCCCCAATGTGGATCAGGACAGTGCATGTACCTGTGGCTGGAGGCTCACCTTGGTAACCATGCAAATAAAATAAAAAACACTTCATTAACCTAGGCATTTACTTTCTTAGTGGACCATATTATACAGTTTGTGTTTGTTAATATACAGTAGAGCTCCTTCATACCATCATCCAAGGCACCAATGACGACTGGATAAATACTATCCTTAACATGGGAAGACTCTCTGTCCATCTTCTTAGCTGATGTGATTTGCCCTGTTTTGTTATTAATGGTCACCCAGCCGGCTGGATCTTTTAACAATATGTACCTAATCACAGGAGGAGAAATGAAAGTAGAACAGAACATATTAAGTAAATACAGTGAATTGCAGCTGCTGGAAACCAAATGTGTAGCTACAATTAAAATGGACCCCAGCGACAATTTCAAACTTAAGGTCATGTGGGTGAAAGACTGAGAAAGATCATGTGCTTATATGTTTGTGTGCAACTTCTAGACTGGCATTTAATATGTCCAGCATGTCTATTAGCACACAAAGGCAGGCACTTTCAGAGGTGCTACATTATTATAATTGGATGAAGTAAGTTTTATTTTATACAGTATGCCAGGTTATCAGGTAATTTCCCATAATTTCCTATACTCCTAAATAGGGCCTGAGCAATGCATCGGTAGTTAGGTTATAAAGGATATATCCATATGGATATCTGCCAGCCTAAACTAAACTTACAGTACAGAACTGCAAACCATATGTATTTGTAATTTGGAAACAGTGTATGTTTCATGATTCTTTGATGAAAAAATGTATTTAGACAAAAAGTCTGGATATGATGTGCGTTTCTGTTAAAAAGCAAACATTGAGATTTTTTTAACTCTCATTTTCCAGAAAAATACAGTATAAGCTGGGCTCTATTCACAGTGCACAGAGTATTAATTCAGCATGTAGACCCCACCTGATGTTGTTTTTCTCGACATCATGTACCTCTGGAGTGAACAGCACCTTTCCTGGCTCCTCCTCTTCCTTCTGGTACACATCTTCTGTTTTTCTCTTAAACTCAGGTGGGTCATTGACATCAACCACTTTCATTGTGATGTTGACTGAATTTGATCGTTGAAGTGTGGGTGTACCAGGTGATTTATCTTTACAAACAAATAACGGTTCCTCGTTCTCTACCCCAATCTGCAGGTTGGTCAAAGTTGTCTTCTCAAAATCCTTCCCCTGGAAGAAACACACAAGGTCAGTACTAGTGCAGCTGCTATTAATGATAATTGATAAACTTTGTTGGAAACAGCTTGGCCCACTGTAAATCAATGAAGATTTTATTACTGTGACTAAAGCAGAATTACCTTGATGATACTTAGAATACCCTCATTAGTGTTGGGGTCAGTTTCAAGTTTGTAGTTTCCTTCCTCATTCCCGCTAATGAAGAAGTATTTAGCACGCCAGCCAGGAGTTTTAGGAGTGTCTTTGTCCTCTACCGCAACTCTCAAAACATCGTTGACGATGGACGATTCTTCCACTTTACCTTGGTACTGGACAGGCAGAACAGTATCTTCAACATCAAAAATCACTTTAAAAATCAACACAATAATAATAATAATAAATCAACAAACATATTATTATTATTATTATTATTGTAATTATTATTATTGTAATTATTATTATTGTTATTATTATTATTATTATTATTATTATTATTATTATTATTATTATTATTATTATTATTATTATTATTATTATTATTATTATACATGCCTTTCCCTCCTTGAACGTTGGAAGATGAGTGTTTGTGTCAATAATATTGAGAATAACAACAGCAGTGGATGTAAGAGACGGTGTTCCAGCATCTTTGGCTTCAACAGTAACTTCATACTTCTGACCTTTCTGAAATATATAAAATATGTTATTTTAGATATTGTATTGACAAATCAGCATGTGTGTATGTGTAGCTGCCCATTGATGTGAGTACTCACATCATAGTCAAAACATCCCTTAAAGGTAAGTTGGTGCAAATTGGGACTGATCATCTCCAAATCAATCTTGGGCTCTTGTGGAATCTGTTTAGTCACACTGACGGTGATTTCTGAGTTAGGTTCATTAATCTTATCTCTATCTGAGACCTGCAGCTGCACTGGCAAGTACCCTACAAGATGAAACAAAGAGGAGCAAACATGTTGTAGAAAAGCAGAAAGTGGACAATGGGAGAAAAGGTACACAGTATGAATGGAGAGAGGATGAAAATGCAACCTAGGTTTGATATTTTCTCACGTATTTATTTAACTCCCTACTTCATAAGAAGTCCTCTATAGTTATACTTTACTTTGACATGTCATACTCAGAAAATGCAGAAAATATGCATGTACTCTTATGAGTCATTTGTGCAACTGTATACTCACCCTCCGGAGTATTTTCCTTCACATTTTCTTCATATATGGATTTAGAAAATGTAGGTGGGTTGTCATTGATGTCCTTTATCACTACATTAAAAGCCAGTTCTCTGTCTATGTTCTTCCCAGTCTCTTTGTCAATGATATCAAACCTAATCTGTGGGTAAAATAATGGTTAAAATCTGTATAAAGTGTATTTTGTCATCAGACGGATTGGTAAACCAGTATTAGCTCACCCTGAAAACATCGTATTCCTCTCTGTCGATAGGTTTAAGGGCAAAGACAGTTCCGTTTTGTTCATCCATTCGGAATACTCCCAGAGGTGCCTCATCCACACCCATTCCACTTATAACGTACTTGTGCGTTTGCCCCGTATAGTCCTTCATGTCATTAAACATCTAGTATCAAGACACACACCATTGAGCTGTTATTATTTGCATGTATTGCCCGGCTAGGGTATTGAGCTGCCTCACTGACCATTAATTTAATTTACAAAATAATATCCTCACCTGCGAAATGTCTTTGGGGAATGGCCCTTTATCTTCCTCTTCTAATTCAATTGTCGACAACACCCACCTTCTTTTGGAACGCACCAGAAGCTCCTGTTGAACCCAGAATGTTGATCAAACATATAATGGTTATACTTTCTGCTGGAACCAAAACATTGTAGCAGGAATGCCAAACATGAAACAGTTACCCTCTTGACATGCCCGCTGTTGTCGCCATGGAGAGACTCTGCCAAGGCTATTAAGGTGACCTACAACGGAAAAACTGGATAGTGATACTTGTTTATACCTTCATGTGTTCTAACCTGCATGTCTAGACTGTGGGAGAAAACCAGAGCAACCCACCAATTTCTCTTAATTTGTCTTTGAGCAGTACAGTCATTCATAGCACTGAGAAATTAACGAGATGCATGAAGTCTTAATAAAATCAGTCTGTTAATGAAATTTTAATGGAAACACATCTATCAAAAATTCAATTAATAGCAAAGCATGTGAGTCACTACACTCATTTTTAATTGTCTGCCTTTATTAGAGGAGAGATGACAGATCATTACATATTTTACAGATACTTTTACTGACAGTGATATTCAAGTGGATCCCACAGCCTTCTTAAAACAGAACTTAATTGCCTATGGCCAAAAGTTCAAAGAGAGTAAGTGGGCCTTTGTGAACCTTACGTTTAAAATGTTTTATCATTGTTTTTGTTTTGTGTTGTTTAATTGGAAACTGAATCAAGTTACATGAAAATGGGCATTCTTTACAGTTAAGATTTTAAAAAGAAAAAGATGAAAAGAAAAAGCAAAAGGAAAAAAGGCACACAATCCACCAAACTCCATTCCACCCTGGCTTAGTTGAAATCATATACCTATACAAAGCAAAATATAAGAGAACTTCCTGCAAGCTTGCAAAATATGATAGAAAGACCAAATGTAAAAAAAACATGTAGCTCATGGTTGCAATCTCATCATTTTTTTTCTAAATTCCTAATATCAGTGTCTGACATCTGATACCTTCTTCTGGGTAAAAGTTACTAATAATCGGATTGACAGACAGTAGTGTATAGATCAGGTGTTTCAAATCCCTGTGTTCACATAACCCGTTACATCAGGTTGCCTCATAATCAGACTGAAAGCAATTTGGTTTTCATTAATTTGAATCATAGAAAAAACATGTTGTGATGTTGATGGCGATTCAGAGGTCTGCATCCAGAATATTCATCATGAACATGGCTTTCCCATGACATCTGTTTGCTAGCAGGCACATAACTAGATTAGGTGTGTGTTAACAAATACCTTTGTGATTGGTGTGGGAACCAAATGAAAAGTGTGGTTGATGCTTTTCAGAACTGTTTGATTGACATTTCTCTGAGTGCAGAAAAAACTACATAATTTATTAAAAATAAATATTAACAGAGAAACTTGCAAATGAACCCTTTAAGTTTACTGTAAAGTAAACACCTGCACACCTAAATGTCCAAGTCAATTCACACAGGCAGCGGGAGCAAATTGTTAAGTGTTTAAGTTTTACTATTTTTTAAGAAATATCCCTTAAGAAAGAAATTGTCTAGTTGGACAGAATTAAGTTGTTTTTTATTTTAAAAAAAAGAAGAACTGCCTTTCAGCACAACCGCAAAAGATGGGACAGATACAGTTGGAACTGACTTAACAGCAGTACATTTTAACCCAATCAAATCCAACAACTCTGTTTAACGTGTGTCTTTGTTAAGCTTATGAAAGTGGTGTTGTACTCCAATGGGTTATGATACCGTGTCCACAACTTGTATTTCCATGATGTAATCCATAGAACTGGTTTTGCTTGATTAATTCATCCAGCTGCATTCTGCATTCACTGCATGTAAACATTCTATGCCTTAATTTCAACTTTACAGGTAATCACAAGCGAGACTACACTTAACAACAAATACCTACTCCATCATAAAATACTTTGTGATAGATATATCCTAACACTCACTTTCTTTTTTTGTTTTCACTGTCGACCAAAATGTTGCTTGTTAAAACAGTATGATGCCTTTTATATGAAATATATATAACTACAGATAATTCAGTATTTCATGCCTACCAAGAGGAAGAGGGCAATGGTCTTCATCTTGATCCACTCTGCTTGATATCCTCGGTGGGAATACTCCAAAAGAGTCAAAGACAGTTTGAAAATGAGTAGCGCAGAAGACAGCCCACAATGCCTGCAGGCAGCTGGTTGGCTGACTTTGAGGTTAACAAAGGGCTGTATGTTTCATGTTGTGCAGATATGTGTAAAGTAGCGATGTTAGATGTGGTGTTTGTACATAGAATTTGTGTGTAGGACAAAACCAGTTGGAGCTGTGCTTTGTGCACACTCACCTATGTATTTGTTTCTATGTCTAAATATTTTGCGAGTGTCTAAGTTAATACTGGGTTTCCTGGCTGAGAAACAGGCTTGGCTCAGGTGTACACCCATCCAACTCTGTGGCTCAGGTTACCATGTCTTATTTATGTCTGACCTACAACACATGCAAATGTAGCTCAGTTTCATAGGCCCTGAAAGTATTAAAGTGACTAAAATGACATTTGAAACCCACTGGTGCTGTAATACTTCCCTCTCATGCTTATTTAACCAGCTATCAGTTACATACATTCAGAATATTTTGTCCTCTTCCGTATGCATATTCTCATACACATATTGGATATGGACACCAATTGGTTCTAGATTTGTGTGTTTTCTTCTATTGTTCAGTCTTAATGACACAGCACTTCAAACTGAGTCCAAGGATTAAATTACACGGAACAAAACTATTGTTTGTTTTTTTTAATTTTGATTGGGTACAGCTCGCCAAACGCAAAGTCAATTGACAGATCTTGGAGGCTCTCCATACATGTAATGTCTTTCATTGTGAGTATGGATGCTCCCAGATCATAACACAAAGCTGCAGTTCAGTTCTGCAATTCACAGTTTGGCAATGCCAGAGTGCTTGAGTATGTATTAAAAGAGCAGATTGAAAGAAAAAAAAAATCCCTCAACTTGTTTCAATGTTATGGTTTAATTTTCCATAAATGTCAATAATTTTCACTATTGAGGAGTTATTTTCTGATTTTATTTAAAACTGAATCGACATTTGCATGCAGCTTCCCTGTTTTTGTTGGTTCATTTACATTTGTCAGTCTGATAAATGCTGTAAAATCATCAAAATGGGCAGATGGATTGTGTCCAAAGAAAAAAAAAACTGCCTGACCTCCAGGCTAAGTTCCTCACCCCATTTCATTGGAATTTGTTTTTTAATAAGAGAGCAATTATACATTTTTTATTGCAAGCTTTCCTAAGAAGCCCCATGCTGACAGTGGTGTAAGTGTCTAAGTAAAGACTACAAATATTTCTGATTTGCTAAATGGATGATTTATTTTTTCTACAAATACTGTACATTTTCATGTCCTTTACTGATCACTTCATATTTATGTTCTGTTTATTTCACCCAGTTAAAATGAGACATGTAGAAACAGGTGTCACTGCCACAAGGCGCCATGGAGGGCAGTGTTAGGAACACATTCACAATCCACCCAGCACCCAACACTCTTCTCTCCTATAAGGCAGACGCTAAACATCCTGATCTGCCCTGGAGCATGTTTGAGAGTTTTACATGTGGGGTTTCAGAGCACAACATTCAGAGAAAGTATGCATAAAATTATGTGCTTCTCATCAAAGTCCCCTTCACAGTGATTCATATGAATTAATAAACTACTGTATTATGCTTAAAAACTAATTATCTCTTACATATGATATTCAAATCCAAATTCAGTAGAAGGATGTTCAGTCTTGAAAAAAGAAATGCAAAGCTACTCTTCTAGTCAGTGTCTTGAAAATGTGGGAATATAATACAATTTTAGTCATATTAACTCAGCAGATGCTGTGAGGACAGAGAGACAAACAACTCTTGGCAGAAAAATGAACAGGGAAGCTCCTCCCTACTGATTTAGCCTCAGGGCAAAGCAATATTTGTTTGTTTTGTCACGCAATGAGATGCCACTTACAGGTGGACTTGTTTAGCCAACAGGCAAAAGTTTATTACAGTCTACTGAAGTAATTGTTTGATTGAGTAAAGCAAGAATATTGTTCTGTTGTAAGGCATTTGTTTCTGTTATGTGACATTTGTGAAGTAAAAAGTGACTTAGTACACCCTTTTTTTCTGGTATTTTGCACCTTCTTTTGAAGATCCAAAGCTGCTTATGCTGCCTGATATAGTACGAGTTTGTCTATTCTTGTGATGACATAACATTACAGGAACTTAAACTTGTGTGGTCTCTTTGCAGTTTTAAGGTTGGCTATTGGCTTTGGATCCAAAGCAGGAGGGTAGTTTTATCAAGCATCAAGCAAAGTACTTCATAAAATATACAAGGGGAACATGAGACACAAGTTAAAAGCTGCTTTTAAAAAGTGTCCACAAAGTTCAAGTACCTCAAGCGTATTGGGAGAGCATTCCAAAGCTTGGGGGCAGCCGACTGGAAATCTCAATCTTCCCTAATCTTAAAATGTGTCCGTGGTACACTTAGAAAACCCTGGGTAGAGGATCTAAGTGCTCGACTCGGGGTGTAGGTGGATATACTGTCAAGCCTGGCCATGTAGGGCTCTGTAAGTGAGCACCATCATTTTAAAATCAATTCTAACATTAACAGGAAGCAAGTACACAGAGGTTAAAATATTAATAATACTTGGATAGTGTTAATCTTCACTTTGATCTGCATTTAACTGGCAAAAAGTATTTGCCATCCAATTTCTATATGTAATTAAACAGTTGTTCAGTTTAGAAATAGTCATATAGTTCTCTAGCAAGTAGGGGTCCAGGTGTAGCTTCTACAACAAAGTTTGAATAATAGCACAACAAGCAGATTATGTTCTCAAATTTAGCACACGACCTCAGGGAAGAAGGAGTTACTGAGCCTATGCTCATGGATGAAAAAAGAGGGGTGACTGAGAGGTAGAACTGGAAAGGAGGAATTAACTATTGTTGACTCAGGTTTTAGGAACTCATTGGATCTCTTATAGTTGCTTTATTAACTGAGTAAGATTGGGATCTGAAGACATGGGTTATTGAGATAATGAAAGCTTTAAGTAACCTGGGATTTTTATTGACAGTATTGGAGTAAAGGTTGAATATGCCTCTTGAAACCGTAGTAGTCCCAGGTATGCAATCTTGTAGCCCCGTGTTCCTGAGGCACTCCAAGTAAACTAATCAGGCTTAGAGGTGTTGGGCCAGAGGGATTCGCTCCAGTTGTGAAAGCATATGACTGGCTGGTCTTGGTTAGAGGGGGCAGAACACTAAAAGTCGTTGGTAAAAGGAAAGTTAGTGACAGATTGACTTGAGGGAAACAAGGATTTCTCTGAAGGCTAAAAATAGGTTCAGGTGGGCTTAATGAACTTATTTTAGAGATGAACGCTCAGTTAAATTTGGGGGTCAGTGCACCACAGCCAATTGTGCTTTGTCAGTATAACTGGAACCTGTAGGCAATGCCACATTATGCGCTAATTAGAGTTCATGGTGATGGGTTTTACTACACAATTCTTTTCGGACGTTGTTATTCCAGTAGGAGGAATTTATGAGACATGGTGCATCCCAGAGCTGTTGGCCTGTGGATGAAGTCAAGTCAAGTCAACCGTGACAGCAGTTGTGGAACAGGCTTCATAAGTTGTGGCCTGCCCAGAGTACAGAGGTCTCAGTATGTTTCCCTCTGTGCTACTAAATGTCTAGTTAAAATCTCTGTGTCTGTGTGTCAAAGGGACTCACTACTGTGATTAAGAGACGTGTCCAAGCTCTTTGTACAAGAGGAAGCTCAAGAGAAACATATTGTGTCATGGAGAGGATGAAAAAAAACCAAACATGTAGGGTACAGTGCAGTGTCTTGTTTGTCAGCAGGCAAACAATCCTATAAGCTTTACCAGTCCTTGCCATGATAGAAGGCATAAATCAACCGCAATGACATCTAAACAAATGCTGAGAGTAAACAACACCTCAACTTGTAAAACTAGAAGAACTGGAAAGTCCAGTGCTCAGAGAGGAGAGGGACAACTGCACATTTTCATCAGTACTGCAAATCCTTGTGACATTACATTAAAATGTTCCATGAAGTTCATGAAATTATTTTTGCACACTATCATACGAGAGAACACAATTTTGGCCTTTATTTAACCCTGTCTTAAAATATATAGTTGAATAGGCATGCTCCCAGATAAGCTTTGCTTGCTGTAATCATCCTTCATGTTCATACTGGCCCTGAAGAGCCCCCCCACCCCCCCAAAGTGATTTCAATGTAAGTGATGGTGTTGTTGAAACATGTGTGGGTCTTGTAAGTGGTATTGCAAGACAGGATGGGCCAGGGCTAGCATGTTAGCACGGTGATTTCAGTAGATATCAGCTCAGTTGACTGTTTTTTTCTTTCAGACATAACCTCTTTTCTTTTGATAGGTTACTGGCATTTCAGGAAGGGTATATTAGATCTTCAAAAGTCGTCTAGTGCGAAGCTCCTTCTCAACATCTAGAATAAACAGAAGTATTGATTACTGCAAGCATACATATACATATGGACACGTGAGTACCGTTTTAAGAGTGACTTCAAAAAACATTATCTATAAAGTCTGCAGACCTTCAAAGCATTGTAAATTATTTTGTCAACTGTTTGTTGCATTTTATTATTGACTACAGAGTTAGAAAGAGGTTTAGAAACAGCAGCAGAAAAGAATGTGGTGTCAAGACATGCTCAGGACAAAACAATGAGGGATAAACTGAAAGAGAAACCAAGTGAGTGAGAGACAGACAATACAGGCAAATAGTAAATTCAACAGTTTTAACTTCCGTTTCATTTTTATTTTGTTCATAGTAAGATGTTCAAATGGGCAAGAGATACACACATAATGATTAACATTGTAAAAATGTTTGGGTGTACCTGTAATGTTTACCAGCCACACCCACATAGTCACACGCCCATACAAACAGACACATTATACAGAGAACATAAACAAAGACATATTTGTCAGCTGAATCACTCACTCTCTACATAGTCATACATATCCAACTCTCAAATAACATCTTACATGGAGTTGTTTGTTGTAGTTGTTGTAGTTACATAAATGAAAACATAACAAACAAAATGACATGCATTTACAAACACAGTTCCATTGCTGATACTGTAAATAGTTTGCACATGCACACGGCAAAAGATTCATGATCATGTTGTCAAAAAAATAAAACTTTTGGTTGTGTTTTGCTCACTGGATCTTCTGAAAACACAAAAGAAGTTGCATCAGCCCTGCACTTAAACGGCATCTTTACGCCTTTGATCTCTGTCCAGTCACATGACCCTTTAACTCAATTCACTCAACAACTGTCAGTCTGAAGTCTTAATGTTTTTAATTGTCACTGCAAAGCCATTTTCACACTGTAGACAAAGAAGGAAAAACATGCAGGGAACAAGACTAAATAACTCACTACACTTTGATCGCAGCCACGCCACAGTCCATGTGTTGAAGTTGTGAGAGGGATCCTATATAAAATGTAATCTTTTATGAAGAGGAAAATCCAAGTTAGTTATAGTTCAGGTGTGGTAAAGCTTTGATTACTTTTTACAGATTGCCTTGGATTTCTCTTTTTCTTTATTTGTCTGTCCATATGTTCACTGAATATGACTTTGCTCTATTTCTGTTGTTGTACTTGTGTTCTACCCAGAATGTCTGTAAAGCCTCTCAGGGGTGGTGATAGCGCAATGGTTAAGACTGTGCCTTTGGTGTGAGAGACCCGGGTTCAATCCCCCTCTGTGACCCATCCACCCTTGTGTCTCTGAGCAAGACACTTTACCCCTCGTCGCTCCAGGGGGTGTGCGACCTCTGACATGTATAGCAATTGTAAGTCGCTTTGGATAAAATTGTCAGCTAAATTAATAAATGTAAAACAAAGATGCACTATAGCCTTCTTGTTTTACATTTCCTTTTGGCACTTGAACTGACGATAGTTTAATCTCAGCCAGAACAAGTTAGTGCATGGGAGCAGGATGAGTCATATCATTTGCATATATGAAAGGAAACTTGGAATGTCGCCATTGCTACAAGTTTCAACAAACAAGTTACTAAGAAAAATAGAGGAGAGGTTTATTCATTGTATTTGGGAAAACATTCAAAAGACACATGAAGTCACAGCCAGATCAACCATGCTAAGATTTTCCCACAAAAGTAAGGAATGCAAATGTAGAGAAGTGGAGAGACGGAGAAGTCTCTAACTCCTTCTACCCTCTCTACAGAGATAAAATTAAGTCTTTATGAAGATTTAGTTGCAAAGCATCTTTCTTCCTCGTCTTCCTCCTCTGTTTCTTCATCCCTGGTATGGGGAACAGAGGTCAGCAGCAGAGTGTCGGCATGGACTTCTTCATCATCTGACTGGATCACAGGTGTGTCGACTCCACCCCCACTGGTATCACTGGAACCAGATGATGTGGAGGACATGCGAGACTTTGAGTCAACTTCATTTTGCCGTTTCAAAGGTGCATGCTCCCTGTAGACAACCTCTGCATCTTCATCCTCCTCTTCTTCTTCTTCTTCGTCCTCCCCCTCTGTAAGCAGAAGCTGTTTAGAACATGTCTGCAGTTCACCTGTTCAAGTTGTTTCAGCAGGGTGCACCATAGTCAATTATAAAAACAATATTTCCCTGTAGGAACATCTCAAATCCCTGCATTGAAATGCAATTAAAGCTACAGATTCAATTTAAAGTATGCTATTTATGCAAGTGTATTGGAAAATTTATTTCATTTATTATATATTAATTAAATATTGCAGAGCTGTTTTGTAGCTGACTCTGAGGTGTGTATCTGCAGTTCAGCAGTCTGGGGATTTCTGTAATGGTGTAAACTGTAAGAGTTCTGAATCTGAAATAATAATCTAATACTTTCCTGCTACTATAGCATCACTACAGTAGCATGTCTTGGCAAACTAGAAAGTAAGCTGAATGCCTGTGGCCAAGTCATTTAATGTTACTTGACACATAAATTGTGGCTGAAATGGCTGGTATAGTGTTGTGTGGTTGGGGGCAGGACTTTTTTCTCATTTACCAAGCCAGGACTGTGTGTAAACTCTAGATTTTCACAAACAGGTAGCAGACTGTGAGGAGATATTCATTGAATTTGACAAAAAGACCTGTATTGGATTAAAATCGCTTACCCAACTTTTAAGTGGCCTGCTTTTGTAAAATCTGCCAGTGAAAAGTGATTACAAGAATGGCTTATAAAAAGTACAGTTGCAGTGGGTCGATTGTGGCTCAGACGCCATCAGTGCACCTGGTAGTGGAGATGCCAGCACTCCCTCATCTGCTCCTGAGCCTGAGTTGAGGAACACGTCGAGGGCCTCCTGGTCAGAGATGTCCATCACGTCCATCTGCTCCAGGACGTCCACATTCACCTCCATAGAAGATATACTTCCCATTGGGGCTGCATGTGCAGGCAGAACAGCAAATATGATATAAATACACACTGTTAATTTCAAAGCGATACATTTCATTTGAATGTTGACACTACATCGCAGGGCCTATATTAGTATATGATTTGCAGACGGTTTCAAAAGTTGAACATACCAGCTTTTGAGTGAACCTGAATCACAGATTGATAAATGTTGAAGTGTATTTTAATTACATTAATACATACAGATAATTCAGCACTGGCTATAGATGTATTTTCAACCTGTAAAGAATTTGCTCAACCATATCAGATAAGGAAAAAACTCCCATACAAAAGTTGTTAAGTATTTATGCCACCAGGAATCAATGGCATGTAAGAACAGACTTTCACTCACGTTTCCTGCAGTCGATCTGCAGGTGAGCAGAGGGCAGGTAGTTGTCTACATCATGCTGGTAGACCTCTTCAAAAAAGCGCTGTCTTTCCCTCAGCTTCAGGTGCTGGGCGGAATCATTGTCCAACATCCTCTGAGAGTTGTCTGTCTCCGCTGTCCACCAAAACAAGACACATAAAAAAAAAAACGTAACAACTGTAACTTCAACTGTCTTTTAATGCAGCACTGTGTCTTTATTTCTCAAAAAAAAGGCAAATTTATGTAGTATGCCGTTTGTGTTGGACTAGAGGTATTTGTTTACGGGTCATTCCCCTTCTCTCTCTCCCCTCATTTCCTGGTGTGTCTACTGCTTACTATCAGACAGATAAAGTCATACAATGCAAAAAAAAAGTTTAAGAAGACATGATTGAGACAGAGATGTTTGTGATTGCTTGATACTTTTTGCCAACTTTAACCTAATGAATACAACTGTTTTAAAGCTGGCAACAGGTTAGGTAACAAGTCTATGCATTCTCTGAATGTCTGTGCTCGGTAGATTTATGACTTTAGACATGACAAGTCGTGTCATCTTCAATAATTAGCTGCAGGCTTTTACTGAACCTCAGAATGTTGAGCTATCTGAAAGTGCAAATAGCTTTTTAAAAGAAAAACGGGCTACGTCTGAAAACAGTCAACTGAACTGTTATCTACTGCAATTACCATGCTAACAGGCTAGTCTAGGCCCGTCCTGTCTTGTAATACCACTTTGAGAGGTGACAGTGAATCACTGTAGCGTCCAGTCTGCCTTTAGTCCAACATGAGAGGACGAAGAAGTGGAGCTGCCATGAGGCAGGGGAGGACTAGGGAAAAGAAAAGCCCCGAAATGTGTCCCTTGTCAGCGCATTTCTCAGGTCTCTGTGTCTTTGGAGACCTTTTAATACAGTAACTCTCAAATGAGCTAATAAAATACATTTTCAAAACTAGAAACACTGGCTCTCCTAAAGTAAAGTTATCACCTCAGCAGAGCCCTTTAGTAAAATAAATAAATCATAGTGTAGGCTCATACACAAGCCTAGTGGCTGTTCAGACCATGCATCTGTGATTCAAATGTTAATAGATCATTGATACAATAAAAAATTGGACCCACCAATTTGCTGGAGCCAGGCTGGACACATGGAACAAAAACGATTCCGAATGACCAACACAAAATGACCAATTCACAAACTCTCAAGCTTGTGATTTGTACACTCACTCCTTGACACACTTCACTTTCCTGATGCAAGATAAATGAATGAAAATGAATGACATAACTGTCAACAGTACTCCATGCTGTCTCCACTGGTGGTGGTAGAAGTAGCAGCAGCACCTTTGCATTTTACATTTCATTTCTGACATGGTTTTTAAATGTATTTAGTCTTTTACCACCACTTGGGCTCACTGGTTGTGAAATTGTTGTTGTCCAACACATAGGACAATGAAGCACTGCCCCCTTCCATATGTTAATGTTAGGGCTGTTCAGACAAAGCAAGCCAGTATGGGTACAGCTGCGAGTGAATCAGGCAAGAAAACACACTACTGATCTACTATAGATCAATATAAATGGTATATTTTACATTATATAAGTGATTTAACTTAGTTAGCATTAGTCACAGTCACAATCATTGCATAGGCCTAGCCCACCGCTAGCAAATATGCTCTACTATAGATTCTCCCATACAGGAAATTAATTAATTATCAAACTTGTGTTAGTAACCTGCTGTCATGTACAGTCTATGCATACTATTCATCGTAGCATTTTCTTTACCCTTCTCCATCGTTTTCATTACTCTTCCCACTTTCCTTTCAGGCAAAGAAAAAGCTGTCATATTAATCTGATCTCTAGTAGTGGTGATCAAAATACAAAAACGCAGTTTAAAAATAAATTTGACAACAAAGGAAGATTTGTACTAATTGCATCACATCATAGCTGTGTGACTAAGCAAAGGACTTTTCTTTTTAACATTGCAGTAAGTAAAGTATGCAAATATCTGTGCACAGCATTTGCATGTTTGCACATGTATCTAATTTATGGTACTTACAGTATCTCTGATTCACAGGTGTTCTGCTTTGCCTTCAGGTTGTTGGCATTGGTTGAAATGTAAATGTTAGGGTAAGCATTTGTCAACATGCCCCTTACTCAAGTACCATCTTTCAGCTGCAGTTACTCCTTTATTGGAGACTCATGCATGGGCAGAAGGGGTCCAAAAAAGGAGAAGTCAGCTGTTGCAAGCCTTGCAAATCTTTAAAGAGCCTCTAGCTAGCAACATGTGATGTTACTGAGATTTTTTTTGTTTAAATGTGTGACAATACCAGTGTTTGGAATAACGGCGTTTAAAAGAACGGCGTTACGTAACGGTGTTATTTTTTCAGTAACGGGGTAATCTAACTAATTACTTTTCCCGTCGTTACAACGCCGTTAACGTTACTGGTCGTTAAATGCGGTGCGTTACTATGTAATAAACTGTGTAATCCGAACGCACCAGCTGGCTCACACAGCTAGTCAGGAGGTGGGTTAATAACGAGGTAAACAGTGCTTGAAGTGGACCGGTACGCTGCGCTCTAGCTCGGGTGCCTTTCAACCAGCGATTATGTTGGCTAAGGCAGAGTCATGTTTCTTGGTAGCCAATCAGAGCCAGTGTTTTTACACACATGCCAGCACACGCGCCACACAACACACACACACACCAGCTAAACAGAGATTCGATGAAGCAGCGGAGATTTTCTTTAAGAGTAGGTAACGGAAATAGTTACTTTCCCTGGTAACGAATTACTTTTATTACAGAGTAATTCAGTTACTAACTCAGTTACTTTTTGGAACAAGTAGTGAGTAACTATAACTAATTACTTTTTTCAAGTAACGTTCCCAACACTGGACAATACAGACATGTTATGTAAAATAAGAGAGCATCTGTCCTTAAGTCTACCTCCAGCATCGACCTTTGCAAGGCTGACCAGCTGTGGTTGTGTAACTGTGCTACATCCTACTCAGCACACATTGTGACTTCTCCCACTGGACTACATGAGCTGACACTTTGACTCATGTCACCAGTGTTTTAATGTTTGTGTGTGTGTGTGTGTGTGTGTGTGTGTGTGTGTGTGTGTGTGTGTGTGTGTGTGTGTGTGTGTGTGAATGTAAGTGTAAGCATTTTCACATAAACTGTACGAGTGTGTGCTTATGTATTCATGATTTTGTGTGCATATATCTGTATGCATGCTACTTGGTTTATGCTCACCCCGTGTGTGTAACGTGTAAAAAGCTTCCGTGACTAACATGTTTGCATGATGCTGGCAGATGGATCCAGAAACACACACTAAAAACATTCACTATACTTTATCTACAGACCTTTTGAGTGCAACTTTTCTCTTGTTTGAAAACAAAAACATCTGTGTTATCCAGCCTCCCTCTTCAGACAGCTCCATCTCTGGAGACCTAGCAAGTCAATCTGCCAGTCACGCTTCCACAGCCTTGGAGGGGTGTGTGTCCACTGCCATGCTCTAACGAAAGCCTTTTATTCTGTCATTCAAGCTGTCTGTGGAGGCAGGAATCCACTGTGGTTCACAGTCCCTCAGGTTGATATTTTAAAGAAGAAACTGGGAACATGGTCAACAACATAAAGCTTACAGTGTTGTTAAATATAAACCAGTGTCCAGACATAAATGTAAATAGTGTGAATGTCCTTCTGACATGTTATTGCTGTGGGTACTGGTATTTCTGGCATCAGATCACCAAACCCTGAGCTACACTGGTGATGTTTCTGTATCATTTGTAATGTCTGTAACATTTAAAATTCTAAAAATGAACTTCATTGCAACTCCATCATTTCCCAAGGTGATGTCACTGAATGTGTTAAAATAATTTTATGAAGAGACACTAACATTGGAGAAGCTAGAATTATTTTTGCTTTAAAAATGACAAAGAAGTAATAGGTTATAGTTGCCAATTAATTTGATGTTTTTGATTGTTAAAGTAAAAAAAATAGAATTTTTAATTTGCAATTGAATTACCACACCATAAGCCCATACCCCAGAAGAAATATAGACACACTATCACATAAGTCCACTGAACCAGTCGTGTCCCATCATCAACATGCCAGCCTGCCAAAACCTCCTGCCACCCTGTTGCCATCTGCCAGTGGCCATGATCATTCAGAATTCATTGTTCTGCAGTAGTGGGAACTTTGAGACAAATGAACCAATTCTGGCTGTGACAGCAATGATGAGGCCTCTAATGTTGATGATGATGAAGATGATGATGATGATGATGATGATGATGATGATGATGATGATGATGATGATGATGATGATGAAGAAACTACACAGCTTACGTAAGCTTTGGTTTTGCCTGCTAGCCTTGTGGGGGTCTCTTTCTCTCTCTCCCTTTCTGTATGTCTCCCTTCGTCTTTCTCTCTCTCAAGATTCACTACTGATGTTGGCATTGCCAAGTGATGTGCCCAACCCACGCAAGTGCTCAGCTATATAACTCTATCCGTCTGCCCCTGTGTGGGAGAAAAACATATATGTAAAAGATTGACTCATCAAGATAAGGTTTTCCACCACCCTGCTGTGGAAGACGTGTAGGAGGTCTCCATGTAAATTGGCTGAGGTTACATTACTACCATGCTCTGTGTGAGACCCAGATGGTGTTCATAGCCTCCGCGGGGGAATCCCTTGCTTTGGACAAGGGTTATTAACATGCCAATGGTTCTTATGTGACTGTTCAAGTAAAGTACTTCTTCCACTTTCAAATCTTGAATCCAATGCTACCCACTTATTCAATATTTTCTCCTTTGCACTATTTCTGTTGTTTACAATCTACTGAACACTAGATTAATCATTGTTGCTTTTTAAAATAAATATATTTTATATACACCTATTTTTCACTTACATGTATTCACACAGGTGGGTTCTCTCCAGGGGCTTCAACTTCCTCCCACCGCCCAAAGACATGTAGATAATTGGTGACTCCAAATTGCCCTTAGGTGTGAATGTGAGTGTGTATGTTTTTGTGTCAGCGCTGTGATGAACTGGAGACCTGACCTGTCCGGGTTGTACCCTGCCTCTCGCCCAATCTCACGGTTATGTATGACCATCAAGAGCGGTTATGTATAATGGATGGAAGGATGTACATAATCATTCTATGTTTACTTTTACCAGTCTTTGTTCAGCTTTGTTCTGTGTTGTACATTAGGAACAACTTAAACCCAGATTCAGATTCCTTGTATGTATACACATTCTTGAAGCCTGATTCTGATTCTCATTTTTGGTCTTTACTACACAGGGTTAGGTCTCTCAGAGGCAGTCCAAAGAAAACTCATTGTAAGAAAATAAGCTATGGTTATGTAATGAATAAGAACAGCAAGCATGAACACTGACCTAACACTGATTTAATAGTCCTGGTGTTAAACGAGGCAACCCATTCAGTTCAGGCTGCCGCTTTATTCTTATCTAGGTTGCAAAATAGAGGTCACATGGAAAGGATTTGCTGGTGGGTCAAGGAACAGCGATCAGCTGTGATGGCTGACTGTTGCTTTGTTAGAGAAGTGATAGCCTCAGGATATTAAGAGGCATAGCTTAATAAAAAGAAAGAAGAAAATGAGAAAATAGGAGAGGAGAAGAGAAGTGCCAGACTTCAAATCACTCTCTACACTAGTTAACTCTCACTATACAATATAGACTGCTGACATTGCACTAAAACACACCATGGCTTTGTTACGAGCACTGATGGACAGTAAAAACAATGCTATTTGAAAAGAAAGCCAGAATTAATAATTCAGTATGACTGCTGTGTGCAAAAACTGGTTCTGGCAGTGTCTTACATCTAAAAGTCATTCTGCTGATGAGTACTCTGGGACACAGTAGCAGTGTTGTTACCCTTACCACTGCATAACAGGAGCCAGGAATTAGAACGTGAGTCTCAGTTCAGGGACCACCACTCCTTTCAAAGATAGAGCCTATGAAAGTGCAGTCTGAGAAATGAAGGCATCTGCCCCTAATCTGTGCCTCCTCAAGAAATGTTGCCAGAGCCATTTCCCACCCTTATTGTGCACTAAGATCAGCACCAACCTCTGAGAATATTCACTCTGTCTCCCATTCACTTCAGTTAAAGCCCATAGAACACTCATGCATCACAGTTCACCTTTGGTCAACTTTTTGTGCAAATAGAAACAGCAATCCATTATGTTTGAGAATGGTATGGAGAGGTCATTATTAACAGTATTCCAGAGGCTGAAAAATGACTGCCATGTTGACCTGTTTTGACAAGCTAATCTTTTAGATGCAATGTAACATAATTCATACTGAAATCTATGTCTCTTTCACCATAGATGCTTCTGCGCCTTTGTTCATCTCATGTCCCTATTTGGAAAAAAGTAACAAGACAGGACTTCACTCTTGCCTATGACATAAGGACAATTGCTAAGCTTAACAGTATTTGAGTAGCTGCCAACACTTGATGATAGATGATTGACAGGACTTATACCTACCTAGAAATTCCTACTCCATCTCAACCCACGTTGAACCATACTTTCCTAGGGCTTACTGTTACATAATGCTGGTTCAATCCTTCAACTGCACACCCTATAACACTGTACTACAACTATACTCCTACAGCCTTGAAGTGCATGTCTGTGTAGCTTTTTCTGCCTTGGTTGTGTGTATAAGTATGTAGGATGTCTGTGTTGGCTGAGCTTGTACAAGAAGAAGAAAGGAAGGAAGATAGAAAGTAAGACATTTGTCAAATAAAGCAGTGTGTGGTGTTATGCAACATGAGCCTGCTGTGCATTATTCCTGGTATAAAGTAACTGTAGTGTCAGTGATTTGAGGCAAAGGGCTTTACCAGCTCTGCTTGCCTCAGCTAAGCCTCATACTGACAAATACAAGGGTGCAGTGACACCATGCATTTTTTGTGCCTTTGCTGTGTCAAGGCAAACACACACTGAATGGAAAAAAATTCTATTTCTTTAATACTGCAAAAAAACCTTTCTTTTTCCTCTGTTTATTTATCCTCTTTGTGGTCCATATTTTCTCAGCCATCCTGATTGTTTCTCCTCCAGGCATTTTCACTTTTGCATCAGTGTTTATCAGATATGTCAGTACTCCTGTATGTCTAGAAATTTAGCAGTAGATGTAGATGAAGTGTTTGTGTGTGTGTGTGTGTGTGTGTGTGTGTGTGTGTGTGTGTGTGTGTGTGTGTGTGTGTGTGTGTGTGTGTGTGTGTGTGTGTGTTTCAGAGGGCGTGTGGGTTGGTGGTCCAGGGCCAGAGGTGAGCTGAAGCACATGTTTTCTTCATCCTTCTTATTATTTCCACTGTCTGATCCTTTTGTCATTTCCTCTGCTCTGCTCCTGATAATCCACACTGCTAGTCTTGATTTGCAATTCATATATGACAAATTACACATTGGCCTCTCGGGTTGTTTTATTTTGCCCCAGCATGCAATGTGCATTTGTTCCTGTCTGTTGTCTACTTTCTGGCTACCTTATTAGCTTCTTTTGTATGATGAAAACATTCAACACTGAATACATGCATCATTAGCCTCTCTGTGTTATTTTAATGTTACAGTCATGCATCAATAGTCTTGAGAACTGTGCTGGAAGCAGGGAACAAATGTTCCTATTGAACCAAAGAGTCATATGGTGAAGCATTCAATCCCCTTGTGGCAAGTGGAATGAAATCCCATGATTGTCTTTCTATCTTCGGTGAAGAGAGACCACATGTCTGTGTGCAAAAGAGAGAGCTAGTAAGGCAGTTGCACTGCATGGCCAGTCACATTTGACAGCACATCTATCTCAAACTCCACCCCTCCTCTCCTGCAGCTCCTAATTCCCCCCGGGGGCCGATGATGGTGTCATCCAGCTCTCAGCAGTATACAGTCAGATCATTTTTGGTGCTATGGCTGTTATTTACTGAGCCAATCGCTCTCTGCTGATGACTTCGTAGCCACAGCAGTCCATAAAGCATAAATCATTTATGAGTGAGATCACTGCACCACAGCAGCCACCTCCCCCGCCATGCTTCCCCACTACCCTCTCCACCCACATACAGATATCCATAAACACACAGCCTTGTAATAGACAGTAAATCTTGACTAGTCATTTATATCCCCCGTCTTCCCACAATACCCACCATCATCAATGCCATACCATAGGAAGCTCTACCTGAAGCCTAGAGCAACAACTAATTTACAAGGACACAACATTTAAATTAAGTCGAAATCTGTTTGTTTTATTACTTCACTCTCATCTTGAGGTTCCTATGATCCCACTGTTGTGATTATATCTTGAACCTTGTTCAACCACTTGCTCCATAAGTGTCTGATCAGATGGTATATTCCCAGGCCATTCCCATTCCCAAAGCCATTAAGGCACTTCACTCAGGGCTAAACGCATAGATGACCTCCAGCCATGCCCACTGCTCCCTATTGAGGTCAATCAAAACAGGGCTTTTAGTAGTCTCCACAGAGATCATATACAGCGCTCTGCCTCTTTAGTCTGTACGCTTTAACAAACACCTATGTGCATTCCCACATATTCTCGACAGCAAGTAGCATGGAGAAATAGTGGAGTGTTCTCTTGACAAAAAAACAGCTCTTGTGAGTTAAATTATTCAATTAAAAAACAAGAAAATGTTCTTCTGTTAAGCAGGTAGCAGTTAGCATGTCTGCCCAGTATAGACCTTCTTCCTTTAGCTGAGTCAGACTCTAGGAAGTAGTTGTTATCCCTTCACTGTGATTAAACCTCATCTGCATCAACAGTGTCGCACCGCCGTCAAGGCTGTCAGCCCAATTTAGTTAAAAGGAGATGGCCTATGGCTGTCATTACTTTGGACAATTAGATTTTTACAGCAGCTGCTAATGAGGTTTCGTTCAAGGCTGGACCAAGAAGTAAAAGGATAAATTGAACACATGTAATTTAATGTTTTTTAGTGAGCAGTAATTTAATGAATCCTTGGGGGAGCAGTTTTCATTAACATACCCCAGAGAAAATTACATAACAACCATGCAGTACCTACAATACACACTATATGTAACATAAATTACAGCTAAAATCTATCATTTATCTCACCAAAGAGCAAACCAATGCTGAATTAAACATCTCTCATGAAGGAGTTGTTTTTGTTGTGAGGCTCTAAATGAAGTATCATTATTCATGTAGAGCTGAGCCAGTAGTAGGGAATTAATACCCTCTGCACAATTTTATAATAAAACCCTTCCCTTGGGAAATACACATTTATCATGCAGGAATGAATGTTGTACATACCTGCCCAGAATGAATAGAGCACATCAAGAGTTTACAACAACAATGCAGAGTAAATCTCTATATAGGACATAAAGTTACAGTATACTGTAAAGTGCTGGAAGTGCATACTTTCTCTTAAGCTACATTTCTAGTGAACTTATACACTGTTGGTTACTTACATGTCAAACGCTTGTTGTGGTTGGTTGACCCAGTCGACGACATGATCCAGTGGATGTGGGACTGGTTGAAGAGAGTGTTTTGCGTGTGTGTGGATTTTTTTTTGTCCTCCTGTCAAGGCTCCAGGACAGGATGCTGGTGTGTGTAGTGACTGGTCATCTAGTCATTACACATCTCTTGCATCTCTTCACTTTGGCACTAGGTCTATTAAAGATAGTACATCCACATAACACTCTCTCCCCTCCCCTCTTCTCTTCTCTTTCTGCTAATCTGCTCTGCCTTTTGCTGTGTTCGGTGTCTCCCTCCCCCTTCTTTGAATGCCTTTACTCGTCTTTCTAGTCTCTCACTGCTTCACACTCTCATCTCGGCTGCCTCTGTGTGTCTCACAAACCCAGACACACGCTCTCTTGCTCGCTCAGCAGGGTTGTAAGGAACTGTGCAGCTTAGAGACAAGGGGGAGAGTGATAGTGGGCTATTGCACTGTGGCTTGTACCAACTGGTGACAATAAGGGGGTCAAAATGATCAGAAGGAGTATAGACTTTCTACAAAATATAGAGAAATATACCGGGATGAAACCCCTCCTATTTCAAACATCACTGCTGTGCTTTAAATTTTTGTATTTATTTATTCACTTTGTTGTAGGATGAAAGTGAGCTGTGATAAGACAAGAGGTACTGCAAATTAATACACTGTCACAGTCTCTAACAGGGAAAGAAACAGAAATGTACATAACTGACTACAGTATTTGTAATATGTAATAAAACCTATGTGATGCTATGTAATGTTGTGTTACATCATGTCATGTTAATTGATTGTTTGTCTGTGTTTGTTTATGCATTCATTATATTATTTGTCAGTACAATTTTCTAATAAGGTATACTATATAAATTATATATAGTATACTATATAAATTATATACTGTTTAGCTTTTGTCCTTATTAAAAGAGTATCCTAGGAATTTAATATTGCCCTTACATGAAGTTGTCTGGACTCACACCATCAGGCATTGCAGCAAAAAAGCCAGTCCTCCCATTCGTTTAAATTGGGGTAGTGCATTTGAGCTGCAGGGGATGCAGAAATAAACACATTGGTCCTGCAGCAATAAACTGAAACAGAATCAACTGAGAGATGTAAACTGACGTCAGACTAGTCAAACTGCCAACAGTCAACACAGAGAGAGAGCTAGAAAGCCAGTAAATTAGAGAAATAAAGAGTCAATTGCTGATTGTTTCACAGCGGTTGCTTTCTAAAGCACACATAAATATGCCGACACGCACGCTATCACACAGCCCATGATTTAGTGTGAATAAAACCTCAGACTCTACAGCTACATGCTGGCAGTGGCAATGCTAAATGCAGGTATAATGTTAACTATATTAACTATCATAGTTTAGCCTATTAGTATGCAAGTAGAGGAGTACTGGACAAAGTTTGTCCTGATGATGGAACCAAAGTAAAAGACAGAGACTAATGTCATTAGAACTTAAAGGCCAGTGAGAAAAACAAAGTTCTGATCTAAATTGTTTTCTCTCCAGTGTTTATGACATTAAGATTTTCCAGGATAACCTTTTTAAATTCGTGTTTTTTTTTCTAGCTGTATCTAACAGGTGGGAAAAAAAGCTTTGGCAGGTGTAATTTTTTGTATTTTTCTTGTGTAATACTCATTTTGGTCACAAGAGGCTGAAGTGCAGAACTACCCCATGTTCTCAAAAGGACTGAAAGCATTTGTGTTTTCTTCCAGAAGAGTTTTAATTTCTCCATGCACTCTACACATGTGCGCATGTTATGTAACATTACTGTCATGTCTTTCTTCTGGGTAGAAATGTATTTTTAATCTCTTCTTCACCTTGAAGAAAACATCAATAATTTTAGTCGTATTTAGAAAGTGAGTGGTGCACTTCAGCAATTTTACAAAAAAGAAAATTGGTCATTAAAAAATTATCCTGGCAAAACATTTTTGACCCACCTGTTTTACATATGAAAAACTCCCATTGGAAGTGTCGTAGAGGCCTGACTTACGTTGCCACGCCTCTTTTTGATATTTGTGCTTCTACAAGTTGGCTATGTAGTTTCTTTTTTGTCTGATTTAATTGTGTTTATCGGACCGGGATCACTCTCCACGGCGAGAGTCTTGCCAAGACCCAGGCCCCTCTCAACACAACTCGTCTTCTCAAAGACACCCTTCAAACGCTTCACGGACCAGGGTAGAGCGGCCCAGGATTCAGAGGTGGCTGCAACAAGGTGTAGCAGTGGGATGAGAGGCTAGTACACCACTGGCTCCCCTCAAAAGTTATTCCCCACTGTCTGTCGTCAAGCCTCTTTGCCATTCGTTTATATGAGTGCCATAGTATCAAACATAATGAGCCCAAAGCTTTGTTTGGCACAAGGAGGTTTCCATGCACATGTTTTATACCCTGTTTTTGGCAAAGAAGAGATGGGCAGTTCTTTCCTTGCTGGTGGTTGTTTCTTAGTCTGTTTTACAATTTTACAGTAATCTGTCCAATAGTAATTAATAGTCAAGATATTTTACTCAAAATCAAAAATGTCAACCTCTTGGTGGTGCTGGAGGAACAGCTCACCAAAGTCAGTAGGATTCATCCTGATCAGGAACAGGATGTGACATATTTCATGTCAACCCTTTCAATAGTTGTTGAGACATTTCAGTCTTGATCAAAGTGGTGGAGAGACTGATTGACACTGCCAACCACAGAGCCTCACAGCTAGCTGCGCTAAAGAGCTGGATTCAACACTTTTAAGGACAGAGGGTGTCATATGCTATACAGATTCTAAATTTGTTATATGTGCTATTGGGCTATGTAAATTAAAATAACATGACTTGACTTCCCATAATTCCTCTTGACAGTGTCTTTATATTACACCATCCCTGTCGGGTAAATGTCCACTATTTTAAAGCTCCACACCCACAGTCTGTAGCACAGGCTTACCATAAAACATTTGTATTCTGCAAGCCCGAACTGAGATAACCTTGATGAGATTATAAGGGATTCTTTTCTAAGCCACTGAAGATATTGTACAACTCTTCACAGGCTGAGTGCTTCTCCATGAAGAGTAAACTGAATGATGTATAACATCATTCAGTTTACTCTTTAACTATTTACAAATCATTTATTATTTATTAAATGTAATACAAAGCAATTAATATCTTTTGAGATCCCAGGTTGTGGAAAATCTATTTCCTCCAGCATTGCTTTGTTTTGTGTTTTTTTGCTAGCACTTTAATTAATTAGGACGAAACATTTACATTTGCAGACTTGATATCTAATTAAAAAGTTAGAAACTCATTGTCCTTTATTAATCACTAGAGGCTTGCTAGCTTATTAGAAATCGTATGCTTTTTTATGTATTGACAGCAGCATAATATCCCTCTGCCCATGATATTTCTACCCATGAGTCTTTGTAATAGTGAGTGCAGTGATTTAGGGTTGCATATAATAAAGATAATAAAATAACAATAAAAAGGATTACAGACATTCTTTTCTGTTTGCAAATCAAACAGATTCTTTTTGTTGGCTTTGTTAGAGGTTTTTAATGCATGAGTGAATGCAAGAGTGAACCAAAGCACCCATAAGCATGTAGTAACATGTAATTAAGTACACATGAACACGCCATTAAAAACACACATATTCCCACAAATACACACACCCAATGCCCACCGTAACTGTCACCCATGGGGCGTTAATAGGCACTTAGCATCATGGACTCTAGATCGTCCTGACTCCCCCTTCCCTAATAAGAGGCCTGTAACGGCCAATTACGTCACAGTTAAGTTAGAGGAGGCTGCTCCAGTCTAACCACTAATGTCATGGAAAACTCATTGCAGACTACATGAGGAGATAGAAAAGTATTATGGGATATGATTCACGGCCTGTTCTTTCTCCATTGTGATGCTGTGGTCATCTATGAACTCTGAGATGATTAATATATTCTTTCACCACATTTCACAGGCAATGTATTTAGACCTAATCTGATTTGCATCAGATATCAGACTTGTTTAGAACTGGGAGCACCACAAGACAGCTATATCCTTCAGTCTTGATAGTAACTCATTTGACGATTGCATTCACTGCATAAACTGCCATATTACACATATTACTGCATATATTTATTATTCTTATATTTTTAAATACCTTGTCAATTTTATATTTTTATATTTATATATTTAATATTTATTGTTTTGTACCAAATCCCCGGAGCAAATTATTTGCGTGTGTAAACCTACCTGGCAAAAAATCTGATTCTGATTCTGATTTTCATTCTATTGACATTTCTGAAAGATGTGAGAGAACATTTTCCCCATCAATGCTTATGCCAACACCTAATCCACCGTAGTGTACCTTAAGGTGCATCTTTAAATGTTCCTTATTTTAACCTCATTGTCAAGACAATATTGGCATCTGCTGGTCAAGACTGTGTATTACACTCAGGGAGCGCCTCCTGTGCACCTTTGACTGGACAAGCACAATGATTCCTTCAATGAATTTCATCATTTATGTGACGGAACCATTAGTACTTGGCACCAATCTCAGGAAAATCATATATATCTCAGATGCGCTGTTCTCTTGACCCAACAACAGATCAAGGGTGTGCTTTTTATTAGATATTTATTTGGGAAATGAAACTGTTCCACAAGAAGCCACAGTCAGCAACTTTTCTTTCTTTTTTTTTGGATACACAATCAAAATCACATTTGTATCAAATTTGTATGTCATCTTTCAGATACTCCAGGGTTTAATTCATTCAGGTGAACAAAAGGGGATTTCCAGTGGCTGTTACACTGTGTTATTGTGTGTGCGTGTGCGTGCATGTGTATGCATGCATGTGTGTGTATGTGTGTTGTGCCTGTTGCTCTTTCAGCTCTATCACTGCTGGCTTCCTCTTTGAAACTGTGTTGTCTCAATTTTCTGCAGCAGAGTCTCTGATGTGGCTTGTGAGTCATACTGTGGTAAATATACACATTTGCGCATGCACATATGCATGCACACACACATAAGACAGAGTCACAGACAGATATATTCACATCTACACACACACACTATTCATGGTCACTACAGTTAGTATTCCCTTTGCCTTTGACATTACAGTTTTGGTTGAGCAATACGCAGTAAGCCTGCTGACATAAGCTGCTGGATTTTCTTACACAGCTAAGCCTGAGCGACAGACAAAAAAAAAGTTCTCATCTTCACTTCACATCTTCACAGCCGCACCAGACAGTAAAGTCAAAGCCATCAAACTTTATTAAAAATATCACATTGTGGTGTATGGGGATATTCTGGGGGTCACCATGGCAACAGACATTCAAGTGCCAAATGCACGAAATGTGCACACCTGCCTGCCAGTGTTCCAACTTTTGCCTCTGAGCCATAGACAGTATCTAGGTGCTGTTTGCTAAATGTGGCAGGACGGAGAGGCGACAGTGGCAATGCCTTTGTTCTCAGAACGAGGAGCACACAGCTCTGTCAAGGTGTTAATTAGCCATTGTGAGACATGAAAGTTGTTAGGATTGTGCTTGCTTCTGCTGTGAGATGCACAACCTTTTGTGTGAAACAGCTTTGTCTTGCCAGACTCTGTAAAGAATGCAACATAGTGAGTGACAGCTACTTTGAAAGTAGCAATGCTTTATGAATACAGCCACCACATTCAGTACTCTCTGTTACAACACATCTACCTGTTATGTCATTAAAACTTTCTGACAACACCAAGCTCACTGTAATACGCCATGTTTCAGTTGTGATTTGTCTTCCAGCTGCTTTGGATATGTATGTCATAATCTATGATTCACTCAGTAAGGATTCAAATTTGAGATAATATCCCAGCTGTGAAGGTGTACACTTGGAATGATCAGTTTTGGGGTGAACATGATGGTTTGTGATGTCAGTTTTGCAAGCGCGTGCAGTGTTTTTCAGTGTCTAAATGAGATCTAGTGACTCATGTGGAGAAAACAGGCTGCTTGGACTGTGTGACTGACAGTATCGGTTTGACTCGTCATACCGAGCCTTGCCACTGATATACAGCAGTGAACTTAGTATTTTCTTGTGGATATTAGTCATTGTCAGATAATAAAGCTAACCACACAGTAAATGGTTTGGGTGATCCTAAAGGCCAACTACATTTTGTTTTTCCTGTCCGTGGAAATTTAAGATGAAGTCTGTGTGACATTATGCATTTTGAGTCAACACAACAAAAAACCACAGCGTAGTCCATTGTAGGAAGGAGTTTACATTATGTGTAAGAAAACAGTGATTAAATCTGTGAATTCTACCATTAAGTAATTTCCTGAAAATACTTATGACATACTTATGAGAACTTATAAGAGGATTTGTTGGGACACGATTGTAATAATAAGATTTCAATAAATGTGCCAATATGTCACATTTTTTAAATGGCTCTGTTATTTATGGGTAAGATTTCATCCCTAGGGTTTGTGTGTACAATAGTTCATGTTCGGAAATAACATAGCATTTGGATGTTTCTGTGGGCATGTGTGTGCTCGAATGTATGCATGAGTATGTGAGTCACGCACCACTATCCAGCCCCCTGGGCTTCGAGTTCTGATGCCCATCTTTCAGCTCCTCTACTGCACAGTGAACCCAGTGAACCTTCTGCTGTTTACACTCTCCCCCTCCTCCTGCTCGCTCCGTCTCTATTTATCTCTCTCACACACTCTCATGCTCATCTATTCTCCCTCCGTCTCTCTCTTACTTTTCTCTCTCCATCTCCCTCCAGCTCCCTCCAGTACATCTCTCTTTCTCACGCACTCACGCTCTCTTGTGTTCTTAGTCTTTTCTCTCGCAACCCATCCTCCGTCTGTCTTTATAACTGTGCCTCTGTGTATCTACCTCTGCAGATCAAGACTTATTCAGACTCCAACAGTCTCTAACTCTATAAGGTTCAGACAGACACTCAGGGTCTTTCTGTGTTAGGGTTGTCTCTTTTGGCATGTAGACG